>JBBPOC010001394.1:0-10174 GCA_038091235.1 Tylopilus rubrobrunneus | reverse complement strand
CCTCCGGGGGAGACCGCGGGTGTCTGGCGATGGGGTCCCGCATTCAAAGAAAGCGAGCGCAGTTTGAGCTGGTCATGCACATTCCTGTTGTACGTCAACACCTGGCCAGGCCGTGGGGATTGCTCGCCGGGCTGGAGAGGTTTACCCGGAGACTGGTTCAGCTCCGCCTGATCGGGGACGGGATCGGGGGAAAGATTAGCGGACGATGTAGAGAGAGGTAGGGGAAAGCTGCGGCTCACAAGCCTGAGGGGACGGGGAGTGTATGTCTGACCAGCATTTGGGTGGGGCGACGAGGGCGTCGTTGGCCGAGGAAGTCCCGACAGTGCAGATGGGTGTGGTGATTTTGGAATCGTCAAGGATGGCCGTGGGGTTCCATCGAGGGAAGAGGATGGTGGTCCCTTGGGGATGGTTGATCTTGTCGGCCTATCCGCGGAGAACTGCCTCGGTGTCATAGTTGGGGAAGGACTCCGCAATTTACTTTCACCCGGAGGTACGCCAAGCATGGAGTTATTGGATACCGAAGACGCATTTGAATAAGCCCGCGGACGCTGCAGGCCACCGGACCGGGATCGCTGGCTTGGAATAGACTTTTCTTTTGCCTTGGCGCTGGGCGGGAGAGGAGGAAGCACCTTGTCTTTGTTGAACCCGGGCTGTAGCTGTGGAATCTCGGCGCCACTTTCGGGGGTGACAGGGAAGGGAAGACTGGCGGAAGAGGTCGTGCTACTCGGAGTGTGGGGGACATCGGCGCCGGAACCGCCGGTGAGACTGCCGGTGCTCGAACGCTCGAACGCGGCGCGAGTCGGGGTCACGCCATCGTCCTGCTCACGTATGCCCGGCATCAGTCCAGTGCTCGAGTGCGGGTCCGAGGGGGCAGCGCTGTCCCGCTTAGAAGCGAGGGAGGCTGCATACACACTAGACTCGGACACGGAACTATTTCTCGCACGAACACCGGCGGAGGAGGTGGAGTAGGTGCTGTATCTTCCGAGAGACGAGCCGATGCTACGTACGCTAGCGACGCGGCTAATTGGGATGTTCCTGGATGGAAGACTCTTTGCTGCGACGGCGGTATGCTGGGCACGGCCAAACTCGTCGACGTGGTGACCGTCTTGGTACTCGTCTACCTCGCGGAGGATGCTGTGCGATATGGATCTGGACAGGGGCTGGGGCGAATGTGACTGAGAATGGAAACTCCGATAGGACGCGACCGAGGCACGCCGAGAGAGGACGAGCGAGGACACGCGCCGGGTGAGCTGAGAAGGCGCGTCTTCGTCTTCGCTGCAACAAAGTCAATATCCGAAAAAGGAAGAAGACAAGATAGAAGTTCTGCTCGGCATCGCTCGGCACCCCCAACGGAACGGAACAGGGTCGTCGATCTCCCCATCCCTCTCTACACTCGGCACTCCGCCCGCGGTGTGCGGATATTCCATCCATCCGAACATAAAAAGCCCACACCATCCACATCCCATCCTTTGCCCCCTTCCCCCACTCCACCCGCATAAATCGGACATCCTTGAGATGTCGGGAATCCCGAGCGAGAAAAAAAGAAGACACTAACCTGTCGCTCCATCCCAACCCCGTCGTCAGCCCAATACCACCTTTCAGCATCCTGCCGTCACGGTGCCTGACCCTCCTTTGTGGCGTATCTCGAGCATCCTTGGCATGCTTCGAACACGTGCTGGCCGTCGACATCAACGATACGTTCGATGCATTCGACACATGAGTCGACGATGACATGATGCTCATGCGCGCAGCATCTCCTTCAGATCGTGGCAGCAATTTCGAGTTTGGAGATAACATCCCATGACGCAACATCAATTCCCTACAAAAAAACTCAGCTGATCCCCTGCGTCGTACATATCTGTCACTCACGGCAGCGGTGTGTGCAGATCGAGACTCGAATCTGAATCGTTGCCTCCATATGCTCCAGCAACACCTGTGCCTTCTTCAGCCTCACTCGTCCGTACACCTTTTGTCGTCGATGGCATCTTGACCGCCATCTGTGCCTTTGTCCGCATCGGCATCCCATCGCCTCCCTTTCGACTTCTTGAGCCATCCTTCCCTTTCCGCGAAGTGCTCGGCTCACGTGATCGCGATGGCGTCGATTGCTTTCGTGGACGTGGCATGGCCGATATCATTTGCGAGATCTCTGGTGACATAGCACCATGCCTTGGCTGCATGTCGTCGGTACCACTCCCCACGTGTATAGAGTCCACCGAAGACTTGCTCTGTTTGCGCGGCTCGTGGACATAGGCAGGCGGCGCAGAGGCTGGGGGATCAAGAGGGCTTTGTAATGACGAATGGAGGAGAGGTGGAAATCGCGGAAATGGACGAGAAGTCTGCTCATCGCCGTCACCCTCGTTATCCGATTTGAGCGCATTTAGATCGCTCATGTCTACGTTTGCTATCGAGTCCTCGACGTCCAGCTTATCGTCTGGTCGCGTGGAAGGGGTGGTAGTTGCGCGGGAGGTACGGGGGATGTCAGGGCTATCACCCCGTGGTTGCTCACGACTTTTTCTCTCAGCAACGGAGCCAAAGATCGGAGGCGATAGTGGTGCACCCGAAGGTGGAGGAAGAGGCTGGCGAGGCGCCTCCACAGGTTCCTCCGCTATCGTTTCCCTCTGTTCCCCCATTGGATGGACAGGATTTCGAAGCGACGACAATGAACCTTGTCTGGCTCTGCTACGCACTGGATTGTTAACCTCGATAGACAATCGTGGCCGTTGTTCGGTGCGGGACTGCGACCTCCGGGACTCGGTCATCGAGAGAGCGGGGGACCCGGAGCGAGAGGTGGTTTGCAAAGTACGATGGGTCGCAATGAAGTCAGGCGTGACAGATGATGGCCCTGGAAGAGGGGGCAGGGGACCGGTAGGTGGGGACGACGGCGGTGGGTTAGTGTGCGACACTAACGTCAGGGTAGCAGATTTGGGGGAACAAGGCGACATGGGGTTTGAATTCGAGGAAACGGAGCTCGGGGATACCACAGGGCCAGCAGGCGCAGGCGCCATCCATCCCGTCGTAGATGCCAGAAGTGACGGACTATTCAGAAGACCACCTGGCATGAGACTGGTTGGTGTCCCAGGGATATGACTCGGTGGGGCAGGGAAGGCTTCCAGGAGGTAGGGTACTGGCGTCCGTCGCGATATCCGAGAAGCAGGGGAAGCACGCCCAGGTGCTTGGGAGTCTGAGGATACACGGCGGGCCAGATTATAGGCAGCGGGGTTGAAGTCGGGGAGTTTGGCATGTGGGTTCGGGAGGGCATGTGGGTTCACCAGCGGAGGAAGGTCAATGAGAGACGGCTGGAGGTCCAGAGACGGTCTTGAAGTGACCGTCGCCATTGTTGTCGTCGTTGAGGTCGACGTCTGCCCAGGTTCCCCGGCGAAGCGAGGGCGAAAAACAAGCCGTGGATCAAAATGAGACTGGTTGTGGTGAAGCCGTGGCGCGATCCAAAGGTGCCGTTTCCCACGCTTGTTTCCCGATTACCTCGGTTAAGCGCGTAGCGCGAACAGCTCGTTGCCACTGGATCTTGAAGCGGTTGAGCGAGTGCACGATGTGGGCGACGTTTAATCGCTGACAAGAAGCATGCGTGTCGTGAAACTCATCATATCGACGCAGAGTTTAGTCTCAGTCACCTGTTTGTGCAACTTCCTTATTCCATCTATAGTATCCAAAAGTGTACCAGCTTTCTCACTCCAACCCACATGTACCCAGTCCCGACGGATTCAGCATAACAATAATGCAGACCAGGCCACGTCAGAATGATCCCACCTTCATCACGGTGACGGGCCGCATTTGGTGCGGAAAGTACATCTCCCCAACGTCCTGGACGTCGTTCGTGCCATGCTTGCCCGTCCAAATGTCTTCGTCATCACCCGCCATGGTCAGACGTGAGCCGAACTGGGGCAACCGATCATCATTCTATTGTCAGATCCTGATCCAATCGTTGTCCAAAGCTTACTTATGATCCACTGCACAGACATCGACCCCTGCATTTGCTATCCACTCCGCTGCCATTTTGTTTTGCTTGCTGCATCTCACGCCATTACGTTCCCTCTTGATGGTGGCTGTCACTCGGATGGTGAGGTCCGAGTCGGACCTCCCCCGCTGCGGTAGTCGACTAATCCCTCCGGCATAGATAGCGGTTCGTTCGACGTCTCGCAATGTGACACATGTCCTGCCAATCATCGTTGACAATGAATCGCAAGGCGCACGGCCCATCAACAGGTTCGAGGGGCACGCGGCTGTGTCAATGCGCTACCTTTTTTTATCATTCTTCCTGCTTATCACGTCCGTACGGAGCCCTGCACGACTTGGATGCGTGCGTAAGCACAGGGCCTGGCAACCATCGTATGTCAACCGTCCACCGGCAGGTGTTGGGGGATCCCGCCGGGTCCGAGTCAATTGCGCCGCTTGCTTACAAGGGTTTACCCCCGATTTTTTTTCTCTCTCCCTCGCACTTTGGATCATCATCAAGGAGAGCGGTGCAGGGTACGTGAGCTGCGCGCGTTCGTACTCGTTCATGACTGACGTGACTCGCCGCATTCACAAGGGTTCGAGGCGTGTCTTGCGCTACAGACCGCTGCGAGTCACTGGGCGTGGCGGGTGGCAGTGGCATATCGCCATTCCCCCATAATGCCAAGACGCTGTTTGCCGGGACCGTCAGGGCATGACGCTGTTTACCCGACCCCTCGGTTGCAATTCAAAGTTGCAATTTGCAACCCTGGTTGGTTGCGAGCTTCGTACGTATATGATGATTTAGGATCAAAAGTCCTCTCGTCCGCGAGAGACCAGGTTGCACATGGGTGTTGAACGTCGGGCGTTCGGCCCCAGCGCCCGACGAACCTGTTCTCCACCCCGCCGGCGACGGATTGCCCCCGACTGCAGCCGGCTTCTTTGACTTCGGACCACACTCGGGCAACACGGCTGCCATTCCTCACGTCGCGGTCGCTAACCGTGACAGTATGTTTTACTACCTTTCTCGTGCGCTGTCAACACACGCTTGGCAGATATGTACATGTTCTCAGGAAGTTCCGACGTGCCTTCATTTCAACACTTCTAGCCAAAGTGGCTGTGTGCCACAGAATGGCGACTGGCAGGCACACGCGTCTCTATGTACTTAGTCTAGACTTGTATACCGATCTTTGAACTTTCTTACAATGTCAGATGACATTCCATCATGTCTCCATGATAGCAAATGGTGATCACTAGTCACCGATGTGCAGGAGACTTTACCTTGCTGTGTGTTGGGTTGTCGACTCTTCCAAGTGCCGAACACGGTATCGAGCGGTACTGCGCATCCCATTTCTGACGCTCTGTTTTTGTGGTACGCTGATGGGAATGAAGCGTGACGGCGTGATTTGACAACAAGTCCCGAACACCCGTCCCATGACGGGTACTGCGTTCGGTGGTCCCCGTCGTGTTTTTGCAGTGTGCCATCCATACGTGGTGCCTCTCATCTCCATCTTATCCACGTCTTTCTCTGTCCATCTTTATCGCGACGGACGACCGTGACCGACGCGTTCACAGGGCACCAGTAGGGCGGTGATGAATTGCACATTCGAGCCCGGCGCGACCGTGTCCTAGGAAGCGATGCAGTCACGAGAAGAAGGCCACACGCTGTGCTGGCGTCAGAACTGTATTCATGTCACCGAACGGCATCCGAGGTCGAGGAAAGTAGTAGTGTGTCGGCATGTAATCGCCATTGGAGCGTGCTGCGCCGCAGCGCGCTCTGAAGCCTCGGTCGGACCGAGACGTTCACTGCCAAGACTCTCCCCGGGCGGCTCTCCGTTGATGGGGCACCAAGTGCGATGCCACCTCGAGCCAAACATGGTTTGACGACGATAGGCGTCTAATGCTCTTGTTTGGTGAAAATAGAGCGTTTCAGCCTGAGCGTCATGCTGTCCGTTCAACGTTGAAACGTTGACATGCCAGTGTCGCAGAGACATGGTGCAAAGACCGTGACACCCCCGAGACATGTTGCACTGGCCAGAATTTCGGCGAAGGGTGCTGCCGGGTGGCCGACCAGGTCCAGGTTCGGGCCTGTTCGGGCCCCGGAGTGGACTTTTTTTGTCCAGACTGGCACTCGACGCCAAACCACCGGTCACGATGAACCATACGGTACTGTCGTCGATACCGAGGTCGGATCAGACGACGCACTGCGAATTCGAATGTCGAAGGGCTCGACAAGCGTGGGCATCTCCGAGTGGCGTCCAGAATCCTAGATCGACATCGTCGATGTGGCTGGACTGCAGTGGTCGATCTGGCGTATTCCGAGTCGAAGATGGTGGCGCGCCTGTGTGCGTGCCAAGCCACCGCAAAACTCGGAGGTGTGTCAATGCCATCATGGAAAACATGCGCCGGTGGTCGATTTTTTTCCATTGGAGAAGACGGGTGACGTTTTCAAGAGGGTCCATCTGCATGGGAGCAACCGGGCTCGTATTCATATGCCGACCCGTCGGCCCGAGCAGGTGTCATCAAACAGAGACTGAGTGTGTTACTCAGTCACTGAGTCAAGACACGTCGCTTGTTGTCTTCCATTCAAACCATTCAAAAAAAAAAGCGGAATGACTCCATGGAGCAAATATTCATATACCGAATTCGCGTTGTCCACGCGATGAGCGAAGCCGCCGAAGTGCTTCGCTGAAACTCAATCGATCGACACGCGCGGATCAGATTGCTGCGTAGCGTCTGATGCAGGCATCGGAGGTACGGGGGTCAAGATCGTGTGTACACATAGTATGCGCTCGGGCTCGTTCAAGTTCATCCGATGTCCACGAGCGGCTATTCAGCAATGTACCGGGTTCTCAGTGCGTCTCACTGCCCGCTCGCGAGGTCCGCAGTGCCAGTGCCCTCGCTCACCCTCCTGTCGCGTGTGGCGGTCAAAACGCTTCGCTTCGGGATGGACTCTCAGAACGGGCTGTAGTACCCGATCCGAACCCGTATCGATCACATGGTCCTCGACTTCTCGCGCAGTCGTCGTCATATATGTGATGGAGCTCCATTAACTCGAAAATCTGGGCACGTTTCGTGGCTCAAGAACGTCAAGTCCGAGGGGTCGTGTTTGAGTTCATGAAAGCGCCGGCTATAGTACGGGGTTTGCGCGTGGAGCGAAGGAAATCACTATGGTTGCACAAGATAACCGAGCCGGTGCGCCATTGTGCGTTCGCACGTTACCTTGCTGATTCAGGATTCGCCATCGAACACGCCTACACGATGATGGTCACCAGTCACAGTGCAAAGTCGTAAGGACAATGCTTGATACCATTCAAGAGCTCGATTCGCCAGAAGACCACCCGTTAACTTGAAGCGGGCCGGCGGCCCGCCGGATTGGACACAAGCCTTGCATCTTCCCGCTGTGTTGTGAAACATCAAGCATGGGCAAGCATGGGCGGGCTCCAGTATCACGATGTCCGTGCCATAAGATTGGACCCACACCCATACCATACGGCTCGGACCGACGGGATAGCACGGTGCTCCATCTTTTCTACACACGATTGTCGGTGTCGCGTCCATTGGTAACCGTTCCAAGAACGAACCGGACCGTGGCCGGCGGCGTGTGCATGACAGATGGTGAGAGATGCGTCGAGTACAACGTTGGTCAATTTGGAATAGATGCTGACGTAGACTGTATGCTCTCCAGATGCGGCAACCTTGGCTGGGGAAGTCCAACGCTGGCGGCCGCGTGTTTGACGTCTTGTGCTCTATTTCGTTCCGCGGCAATCCATCGAACGTGTCGTGTCCCACGGAAGGTGTCATGATACCAACCCGTGCGTTCCTAAGAAAAAGGGAGGGGAAGCTCATCACGGTGGTCAGGAGATGCTGCAGTCAACGTCATCGCATCACGCCATGTCATGCATGTCTGTCCATCGACTTGGGAGCACGGCGTTCTTTGGATGCGCACATAGACAACATCTCCGCAGCGGCCGCGTGTCCCGGTCCCTATGCATGGACATGCGCCACGCCTCCGAACGAATCTGGGTCGTGATCTGCTCATCCCCGGATGTCCAGCGAAACGAGGCAGGCATGCAGACTCTGGCGAGGCGTAGCAGCCGGTACCGGAACACGTCATGGATACCACTATCGCCAATTCCGTCCGATCGATCGACTGGCTCCGTCCCAAGTCGGCAGGCTTGCCAACTACGCGACAAACGATAGGATATGACAAGACGATAGGACTGGATCGGGTCGGACAGGATCGGATGCGTTGACACAACGTGAGAGGAACCAGTCGGGTGTTGGCCCGCAGTTATGGTCGTGTGGTGGTCATGGACGTTTTTCCTCATCCACGATAAGAAGTGGCCTTCGAGAAATGGAAGTGGCAGAGGGGCGTATGTCGGAACGCGTCACAGAACCGTGGTGTTCGCGGAAGCCTCGTGTAGGTGGATAATTAATGGTGGTCATTGGATAACATGGCAGGGTACGATAGCGTATCTCGGATGCTAGGCCGATAGATGTTAGTCGATCACTGTCGATGGGCCATGCCAGTGCATCATGCATCATGAAGATGAGATGTGATCGTTGAATGGATATACGCGCACTAGGCACCAAAGAGAGCGAGCACATCAGATTTGACCGGTGACCGAACAGCAAGCCGAGCAGCGTCCAACGCCTCGAGGCCATATCAAAAGTTAAGCGCACCCCAACGTGAATGTCGAAAACGAACAGAATGCAGTGGGGGGAACACCCAGCCATTGGATGCCGCCTTATCGCAACAGGAACACGTACACCCCGGCTAACACATCCCGCGGAGGAGTCCTCTGGCAAAGCAGCCATCTTGGTACGTAGTATGCCCTTGTTTTCCTCGGTTCACACGGTGAAGTGATCGGATGCTTTAGCCTAGGACCACTCGTCCAAGTCGAGTGCAGCCTGTGAATAGCTTCCGCTATTCCGCTAGCCCCTTTTTTCTTCATCTTTTATTTTCTTCTTCGACGGCCGCATCAGCGACGTGGCCTTTGTGCCGTGGGCTGCGACAAGGGGCCAAGGTATGTAAGTGGCTTGAACCCTGATTGTTTTCTGCGAGCACCCTGTAAAACGCCTAGCGCGCTACACAGATACATCTTACATACGGCGCTGCGGCTCCCATTGGCAAGAGGGAACCGAACGGGCCAGGGGGACCCTTGACGATGCATCACGCTCATTCCGCCGAAGACTAGCATGTCCGATGCGCGCACTCGCCAGAGTCGCCACATGGATGATTAGACACAACTTTCTTTTTTTCGCTCTAGAAAAAATAAGATTCGATGGCGTCAATCAGCTGACGGATCCTTTTGCGGCATCGACCTCATCCAGGGAACCGACGTAGCCGTATACATACAGCATGCGTTGTGACGATATAAGGTTCTGAAACACGAACATAGTACTCACGGCACAGCGTTCGTGATTTCGTGTAGGGGTCGCGGAAATGAGGGTCCGAATGTGGAGGTCCGCGCAGCACGGGTTCAAAGACACCAGGATGTTTTTCAATGGCAAGACGGAAACAGACAGAGGAAGGCTGCGGAGTAGAGTAGCCTCGTTGTGGTGTGATTAGGGGGAGGAGGAGGAAGGCATCATATTGGGGCGATCTGAACGAGGATCTCTGACGAGCTTCGTGTCATTTGGAAGGATCGGAAGGAAGTCGGAGATGACCAACGCGAATGCGCGAATAGATTCGAGATACGGCACGGTTGCTCGTAATGTCCAAGCTTATGGCCATCCAAAGGTCAGCGTTGCTGGGGTCGAAGGCGACCCTTGAGCTCAGCGCTCGGGGAATCAAGCCCGACGGGTCCAAGGCTTGGCGTTCTCGATCGAAATAAACCAACCATGATCACTGCGCGAGCCCTGGGTGCTTTACAAATTGCAAATAGAAAGCGTTAACGTGATCGCTGAAGAATCAGGGTTGTGAGAGGAATCGAAGCTCAGCGAGCGCTGCTCGCCATTCATCGATGACAACCACTAATATGGGCTGCGGATCCAGAAGGGCATCAAGGACGTGACTCGCCCCCTCCGATACCTCGCACCTGCTCTTACACACGGCACGAGTGGATGCCGTTGACACAGGGTACAATGCATGCCCTGTGTGTTCCGATACTCGGAAAGCTGACCCTATGAGATGGCTCAGATGCGGCTGTTGTCAAGACATACATTTGTATAGTCTTGCATAATTTTCTTGGCTGCTTGTGGTTGATAAGGTCTCTGTATC
>JBBPOC010001393.1:0-10178 GCA_038091235.1 Tylopilus rubrobrunneus | reverse complement strand
CCAAGGGACGACACATTGCCCCGAGGCCGTATTGGAGAGACATGAGGAGCCTGGACCAGCAACCGGATCGTAGCCTGCGCTGGTGGCGAGGTTCTGGAACAACGTTTGGGTATAACCGAGAGGACCCACACCCTGTGGGAGGACATGGAGTTGAATAAAAAGACGAGAAAAGCGACGACCTACATTGTCACCGTTGTAGTAAACTATGGCTGACCGTCAATCGAGAAAGGACCAAGCTAGGAGTGACGCACGATAGTAGCTCCAGAGTTCCCTCCTGGTGACTATCGGCTCGTCGTCTTGCACAGCGGCGATGAGCACAGCGGCGATGAGCACAGTAGTGTTGTTTGCCTTGCCAGTCGGGTCGGAATCGTCATTGTCCTTTGCATCTGTCACGTCGGCAAAATTGACTGAATGCTCCGGGGGGGACATGGTGTGAGTCTACTAGGTTGATGGGACGGTGCCTAAAAAGAGAGCGGCACGCGTCGTATCATGAGATGGTGGTGGTCACACTGTGCCACCGTCAGGTTTTGCCACGAGAATCGCGACCACCCCAATCCTTACCGCCCTATGCCCGACTATTTCGCTCGTAACCGGCACTTGAAACCGACCAAACGGCGAGGAGTGTAATGGCAGCTCAGCCACCGCGCCGATCGTCGAGCGTCTCATGGCCGACACTGCTGAAAAACGCGCATTAGCCCGCCGTAATCAGGGCGGTGACTGTCACGGCACGCACCGTCGGCAACCTTATTCCCGATACGGAAGTAATAGAGCGTTTATGGGGGCAGTTACTTATGAATCCCACTTTGCGGGGAATTGTTCACTGTGCATTCGTGATACTTACTGCTTCTTTTGGATGAATGATGATCATACCTGGCAACCTGAGCACTGAAGGGGTTTGCCGGATTCTCCCTCGTGTCCATTGTCTCAACCTAGAATCGACGCCTCTCTCTCCAGACGCTATGCCCACAACTAGGCATCGAACATAGTGGCAGGGGCGAAAGTAAGCAAAGAACTGGATCTGGAGTTTTACCAAAAGGCAAGTACTGACAGAGTACTTGAACAAGGTGCAAAGCCGCGTCACGCCCGTCACGGTACTAGCGTCGCGAGCGATAGCACACGTGCCGGTGGGCAAGAACCAAGAAATGGAATTCCGTTTAGTAGTCGGCATCACGTACAGAAACATGACCATAGCCGCGACGACCGGGTTTCGTCGTGACGAGCATGATGTGATTCAAATCCAGCTCATTCAACCTCGCTGCGCTGCGGCCCATTTCACAGCATCCCGTCTCCCTTTCTCAACGTTCACGCCGAACCATATAATCAGCGACGCAGCCGTGCAGATCGCAAACAAGAACGGGAACCCTTGCCAGTTGTTTTGCGTCTTGTCGATGATCGCCTGCACGACATAAGGTCCGACCATGGATGAGGCGCGGTTCGAGAGGCCAAACAGGCCGAAAAACTGCAAATGCAGGGAAGCGGGTCAAATCTGTACACAAGTGGGACATGAGACGGCGGACCATGTTGTCAAAGCCAGGTGGGGTGAGCTCAGCCATCATCGTTTGAGAGAATGCATAGTATGGGGCTTGGAATAGACCGAAGATCACATTGTAGGCCCTTGTTTAAATCAGAAAGGGTATATAAAGCTTATAATATATCTCACCAAAACTCCCAAACGTTGTGGAACCTTGAATGGATGTGGTTATTATTCAGACCAAAGGAACGAGAGTACGACTCACCCAAGCTTGTCGGTCCAGATGCCGATCATACCCCAGAGCGGGATGAGAATCGTTACGGCGTTGGTAACGACAAACTACAACAGTGATAAGGATTTTCACGACCATAGATCAGGAAGATTCGCAAACCATTTTCTTCGTGCTAATCTTCCAATAGCGTTGGATATACCAGAACCCGAGGGTACTGAGAGTTGAAGTAATGGCTTGTGATAAGCCAAGGTAGGTATTCTGTAAGAACGAGAAAGTGAATTTATTGTTCTGACAAATCGACACGAGGGTGCCAGTGGTATTGAGTCCCTAGTAGTGCATTCAGTCAACTGATCAATTTTCAAGGAGAGCTTACTTGCATCCGCCAAGAGGAAAAACGCGAAAAGGTACACAAAGGTATATGGGAGGTGTTTATACGTCTTGAGAGCGGCCCAGATCTAAACTCGGTATAAAAATGCTTCGTTCTGGATCACAAGGACTACTTGCTTACCTGCTTCCATCCAACAGTAAGATAACTCTCACCCTTAGGTAGCGGGGGTCCCGGGCGAGGTGACTGGTAAATGACTGGATTATATGAGTTACCCGAAAATCTCTCGGCGACAGACACTTACACCACCAAATTCCAAGCAAGACCCAATACGAATTATCCCTATGAAGACTAAGTGACAAGTTTTTGAGAAGAAAGGAATGAGCGCACAGGACCAGGGTATAATTGTCGACCCTGGGGTCATTCGCAGTTCTGGGTGGAAGGAGGAGCGCCAAATTTAGAAGATACGTGACAACATAGCCAACGTTACTGTGCACCTGTTGTGCGGAAATGAGTCCAGAATCAAAGGTCAGACAGGTAATCCCACCGTGGAAATATTACTGATCCTATTCTTCTCAAGAGATTCCTCCGTCTCATATTCCTCGACGGAAATCTGACTGCTCTCATACTTTTCACGTAAACTTCTCGAGTGAGCGGTATTCCGGGCGAGACGAGGGAATGCAGCAGCGTAGAAAACCAACGTTGCCCCGTATGAGACAAATCCGACGATATAGAGCCCCAATGCGAGTCTCCAACGATCCGGAGCTAGACCACATCATTGATTGTGCCGAAACGTTCCTACTCGAGATTCAAACTGGACCTACAGGTAAGTGCCATGCATGCATACTGTGCAGCCCAACAGATGACGGTCACGGTGAACAAGAGCCAGCGGCCAAAGGTCCCATAGTCGGCAGCGGAACCGATGGTTGTGAACAAGGCTGTCATGATCGCAAAACCGATTCCGTTGGCAACGAGGACGACGCTCGTGACGGACTTAGTGCCCCCAAGCCAAGGGACGACACATTGCCCCGAGGCCGAATTGGAGAGACATGAGGAGCCTGGACCGGCAACTGGATCGTAGCCTGCGCTAGTGGCGAGGTTCTGGAACAACGTTTGGGTATAACCGAGAGGACCGACACCCTATGGGAGGACATGGAGTTGAATAAAGAAACGAGAAAAGCGACGACCTACATTATCACCGTTGTAGTAAACTATGGCTGACTGTCAGTCGAGAATGGACCAAGCGAGGAGCGACGCACGATAGTAGCTCCAGAGTTCCCTCCTGGTGACTATCGGCTCGTCATCTTGCACAGCGGCGATGAGCACAGTAGTGTTGTTCGGCTTGCCAGTCGAGTCGGAATCGCCATTGTCCTTTGCATCGGTCACGTCAGCAAAATCGACTGAATGCTCCGGAGGGGACATGGCGTGAGTCTACTGCCAGTGGGTTAATGGGACAGTGCCTAAAAAGAGAGCGGCGCACGTCGTGTCATGAGATGGTGGTGGTCACAAGAGGAGATAACCACCAGGCACACGCGGGTTCCGCAACCTCGTGGGATGGATCCCAGCTTGTCGTCTGACTTCGACGTGGCATCACATGCTCAGGTCAGTACCATATCCCAAGTTGTAGTGCGCAGGACGACACCAAGCACACCCGACAGCTGCGGTATCGCGACCGGGCCGCGTTTCCACACTAATAACCTCTCCAGCAAGTGTTTCAGTGCTGGCAACCGCCCGAAACGCGATATCACTCATACCAGCTGGATGACGGTTGTAATTTGCAATCGGAGCGCTCTAAAATCCCGCTGCTTGCTTGCTCACAGAATCTGCACAGGTTGTATGCTGGCCCGGGGGAGTTGGTGTGCATGTTAGACTTTGAGTTCATGTTGTACATACTAGTTCACGACGGACCTCACTTTTACCTGTTGACCGATGACGGCGCCCTTTGCATTCGTTCCACGCGCTGTCTCCAAGTACACGAAAGAATGGCAAGGCATTTCCAAACCCCCACCATCTCCATCCCTACCACCCGACCCCACCACCGACGACGACAGGGATGACGAGCACGACGACGAGACGCGCAAGAGCAAAGGAAAAGCCGTCGCACGACCCCACCCAAAACAGTCCACCCTCACCCAGGACATCGCCCACCTCATCTCGCTCGCCCTCTCCGACTACAACGTTTGGCTCGACGCAGACCTCCGCTGGAAACTCGATGCCTGTTTGCAAAACGACAACTCGCCCGACGAGGCCACATGTAAGTGTTTGTGCTGGTTCGTGCTACTTTGAACGTTGACTCGTGGACGCGGACAAAGTCGTGCCCATCAACTACCTCCTCCGAAGAGCCCCGTTTCGTGGTTCGCTACCTCTAGCGAACAGTCAACCCGACCTATCCGAAACCGAGGTGGTCAAAGCCCTCCGTGCACACGCGAGTGATAGCCTCCAAGTGCGGATGCGTCTCCCCTCCTCCTCATCCGTCTGGTATGGCACCGGAAAAACCTCGCGGAAGAAGGACGTGGGTGGATACGAAGTACGCAGGAGAGATTGGACGCTGGGTGATCATTCGTCACGTGGATGGACGCGTGCACGATGGAACGACTTGACCGCATACTTTGTGAGTCTCCTCGTTCCTCTGGTACGTTTGCTAATCATATCCTAGGAATGCGTGCCACCACAGTACCGCTCCATCGGGGGCATCGCACGATTCGTCGAAACCTTGCTGTCTGAAACAGAAGAAGGCGGAGACGCGGGGCCAAGCTTTCGCGTCCAATGTGTTGACCTCCCTCCTCATTACCTTGACAAACCCGGAGACGTGCCGAAGTGTAAAGGATACGCGCTTGTCACGTTTTCGACCAAATCAGACCTCGAAGCTCTCCTCACCGCGTGGCCTTGGAAGCGGGGCAGCGTACCTGACGACGCCTTGCCCGTCGCGAAAGATGCGCACAAGTATGGGTTACGGGCAATCTCCAAAGCGCGTTGGGACGCGTTGAATGAGGAGTACCTTGCCTATAAACAATCCCTTATCGACGAGGTGGCACGCGCGGAGACCGACATGGAGGACCACGATCTTGGCCCGTCCGATCGCGACTCCAGCCGAGAGGAGCCCATCGAGGTCCCTCCTCTTGAGACTCACACGCAAACGCGGACGACAGCCTCCTCGCCCTACCCATTCGACTGCCTCGTTTTTGTGCGCGATGTCCATCCAGACACGAACAAGACCATGCTGAAATCGCTCTTTACACAAGCATTTCAAGACCAAGACGGAGTCAACCTACACGGGCATGCATCAGCGCCTGGTCTCGACTATGTCGACTTTAACAAGGGTATGGACACGGTACGTGCTCCTTCAGTCCCTGAGAGAAGAGACCCAAATGCTCATCGCGGCGTCATGTACACCAGTGCCACCTTCGTCTTGCGTCTCCAGATCACGCCAAACGGTTAATAGCCTACTTTGACGCGCGACCGACGGCGCAGGTACATGGCCTAGACGCGACGGGTCGAACACCACTCCCAGAAGGCAAACCGATCACGATGGAGATGATCCGAGGGAAGAAAGAGGAAGTATACTGGGAGAAACTACCTGAAAAGGTGCGTTGCCAAGCTGTGGACAAGGTCATCCAGGCCCAGTTTGCCAACGGCACCGAGTTGGAGTCCGAGACGCGAGGCAATGATGCCGGTGGAAGTAGACAGACAAAACGGAGACGAGAGTATTAAAACAGATGACAATCATGAGCGTTGAGTTCTAGCCCTGATCCCAAGGTGCCCGTTGATGGAGAGTCAAAGCATTCAACTGCACGGCGTGCCTGCTCATTCCACAGCATCCCGTATCCCCCTTTCAACATCGACGCCGAACAATATGATGAGCGTCGCTACTGTGCAAATCGAAAACAAGGACGGAAATGTTGTCCAATCGTTCCGCGTTTGTCGACAATGGCCTGCGCGACAGATGGACGCCGCGCTGTTCGAGGGACCGAACAGGCTAAAGGACTGCCAGCGCACAGATCAACAGGGGAAAAAAGGAGACTGTTGTTTCCATCGAGGATCCGGATGACCGAGCCGGTGGCAGTCGCGAGAAAGGTCGACGTCCGTCACAATCTTGCCATGTTCGAGTGGTCTGACGAGCCTTTCTCCGTTTGTAATGTTGTAAATGAGTTGCGTGTCCCGGTCGCGCAGTCGGGCCCGGGCCGGTCCGACATCGATCGCATACACAGCCACACCACTTTCCATCATGATCTTCGACGTCCGAGTCGTCGCAGGTCTGTGCCCGACACGACTGCTCCTTCATCGATGAAGGAGCAGTCGTGTCGGGCGCAGACGAGCTCCATCAGTCGCCGACTTTCCAACCCCCGAGACAGAAATCGTGTCCATACTCAATGCCTGCTGTCTTTCCTCTCCTCTGTCGCCGCAGCCCATCCGGTGTCCCCTTGAAATAGCGCTCTCTGTCAAGGTGGAAAGCGGCCCATACTGTGTCACAACCGCTTTCGACGACGACTTTCGTGTCACGGTCTAACTAAATAGTCACCGAGCACTGTCAACAGCTCTCGAGGACGTGCTGTTACTCGCATGTTTCCAGATCCAAGTTCGCATCATTGCGGCGCCTACGATGCGGACACTTGGTGAACCTACCAGTTCCTCAGCGTTGACGTTTGGTTCATTGGCACTCATATTCCCCAGTGCCGCAGCAGAACGCTTCAGTGAGGCCGATCCAACGCGTTCATGGACCTGCTCGTCAGTATCTCAGTATCATCTAATGTTCTGTATCATTTGTGCTACGACCAGCAATTGCTACATATATCGACTGTCCAAAAGACTGGTAATGTGTGATATAAGTGCCTATGAACGACATGGCATTACATCGTGATGGCCTCTGCGCCCGCAACACATCCACGAAGGTATCGATATCGAACAATAAAAGTGGAGGTGGTAAAACGATGGCTCTCCATGAGTGGGTTCCCACTACAAAAAGAACATGAGCCTGAGCGTCTAAAGGGCACGAAGACAACCAGCACCTCATCGTTGTGCGGGACACCACCGGCAGCCGCGGGTCTCATCTCGTCCGGGGCTGTGGCAGGGCTACCTTTTGAGGGCGGAGCTGTCTGGGGCGGATCGTTGGATGACACAGCGGTAACAGGTTTCGTCTCATTCGAGGCTGTGGCGGGGCCGTTTTCAGAGGATGTGACGGTCTTGGGCGGCTCCCCGGGTTGCGCGGGTTTGGGAGGGTCTTTGGGCTCGTCTTTTTTCCTCTGTAGATCATAGCATCAGTGAGTACACGAGGTCCATGAGCAAATCTAAATGTGAACGTGCCGGTGGTCTAATGACACTCTTTGTAACCCCGCGCTGAAGCGATCGGTCAGTTCTCAGTCATGCAACGCATATGCTCACTTTGACCCGTTGAGCGAGGGACATCATCGAAGGCCGTTCAGAGGAAGGTGTGGCTTTGTTCCGGGGTGTGCTTGTCTGAGGGGAGTCTTCTGCGCGGGCTTCATTAGGTGTCTGGTCGCGATTGGCCCGTTTCAACATCGTTCGGAACCACCCCCCATGAGCTCGACGTCGGTTTCCATTGGATGACTCGGCATTTGGCTGTGAGTCAGGTACCTCGCGTTCGGTATCGACATGTAAGTGCTGGTGGTCCCGGGAGAGTCGATGGGGTAGTTTATTGAGTTCGAGGGGATTCCCATCGGGCGACAGTGAGGGAAGCTGACGTGTGGTTAACGCGAGATAGTGCGGAAACGGTTTTCTCGTTGCTAGTTCTCACCTCGTCAGGGTCAAAGTCGGGGGCAAGTGTACCTGATGGCACCGCGGTCTGTTACCACAGTCAGTACTATGTCTAGTGGGAGGGCCGCGTTTCGTCGTACCTCGAGTATGGCATCATCGTCATCTATGTTACCTGTCCGCTCCGCAGGCTCAGAACGTGATGCGTCATTGGGCTGGGGTACCGAATAACGCAGGTACTTACCTGGGCAGCATTTTGTGTTGCGTCGTGGTGCGGCAACCGCTCCCCGTTTTGAGCATCAGGCTGATCTTGAACGCCACCTGAACTCGCATCCCGCGTCTGCATAGAAGAACAAAATATGTCGTTCGAGGTCAAGTCGAACACGGATTTTACGCGTGTGTGGAAAGGAAAATTGTGAATCAATTGCACTCTCGAGCTAAGGATTCTAACACGTACACTGGCTTGGAGGTATGATGCCGGGAGGATACGACGGAGATCCCAGAGGACGGTTCTCCTCGATGCATAGGATCCGGTTACGAGACAGTTGCCATCAAGTGAAAGTGCAAGAGATTTTATATTCTCGGTGTCCTCAACAATGCCTAGCTGGGCCTGAGTTGAGGTGTCCCATAATGAGACAGAATGACCAGTGGAGGCAGCAACGAAACGATTGTTGGAAGAAAGGGCAATGGACACGTGACTTGGATCATCGTTCTCATGAATTTTCCATGTTGCTTGTGTGGACCCGGTGGTTGGATCGAACGACTTGATTGTGTTGTCTTCAGATGCCGCGAAGAGTCGCTGACCATCTGCTGACCAGGCAATAGGAGTCGACGGTAAGCTAGCCTGAGAGAGTGAGGCTTTGATGGTGGTCAGCTGGTCGCCGTTATTGGCGTCGAAGATTTGAATGATGTTCTCGTCAAGACATACAGTGGCGAGGCGACCACCATCGGGTGAAAACCTGACGCCTGTCACGATATCATCATGTGGGAGTGGTCCGACGAGTCTTTGTCCGGTCGCGATTTTCCAAATACTCGCTGTGTTGTTGAGCGTCCCAGTCGCGAGTCGTGTGCAGTCGGGCGAAACGTCGACCGCATACACAGACGCGCCACTCTCCACATCCACCATCTTTTCTCGGATCTCGGCGTCCCACACCATTGCTCCTTCTCCACGGTCGACTCCACATACGATCCATCTCCCATCCCTCGAGACTGAAATTACGTTCACGAACATATTCTGTTTTCCTTCCTCTTCTCCGTCTGCAGCTCGCAGGCGTCGCAAACCATCGCTCGTCCCCTCAAAGAAATGCTTTCCGTCAGGGTGGAAAGCCAGAGCCCATATGGTACCAGAGCCGCTTCTGAATACGACCTTCGCATTATCGTCTAACTCGATCGTGAGTACTGTCAATAGCCTTCGAGGTCCGCCACGCACCTGGCTTTGTCGTTGACATTTTCACCAATGGTCCATGCACGTCGCTGTCGAGTTGGAGTTGTCAAGGAAGGGATTCGTGGCAAGCTTGCTCACAAACGTGTCCATCATTTGGCTTACAAAGTTCCTCGTGTCCTGGGCGCTCGTGGCCTCCTCAGATCCCACTTAGGTCCGCATTGACGCTGACCGCTTATTTGACCAATGGACCCATCCCATGGAAGGCAGTCTTGCAAGAAGAGTCTTTCGTCGTGCGCGCAGTAGGTCCCTGCTCACTTCGCCATGGGGTTGTGCTGGTCGGTACAGCGGCCAATGACCACTATGTACGACTCGGACTTATCCAACTAGAACGCGGCCAGCAAAGCACCTTGCAATGCAGAGGACACGAGACACGGGAAAATGGTATTTTTCATGTCCTTTCTATGCGCGGCTCGGCTGCTGATATCACCAATAAAAACGTCGCTTCGAGCGCTTGAAGACCAAGAACGTGAGGAAACCATTATCGATCGCGGCTTCTTTGTAGTGCATGCGACCAGCTCTGGACGTCTATGTAGAGTTAGATTGGATGAAACCCGTTTGTCGTCCATCGCGTGCACGTCGACAAATAGAAAGACTACGATGATGGTTTTGATCTCTGATAATCTGATGGCTTCGGATTCCGTGCAGTTTCAAGCAACACCATTTTAAATATATAAGGAACCTGGTCACTTCGCGACTTCGAACGTCTTTCGGTCGAATCCTCTATCGTGGCAACAAATGACTATGCTTATTCCACGCACTTACCACGCCAGAGATTACGAGGCGGTATCCATTGCGAGTGCCCCCGTCTCTGTCCGAAATGACACGATTGAATCTAGTAATTCAGCTGCGCTGCGCTGCCGCCCATTTAACGGCATCCCGCCTCCCTTTTTCGACATCAACGCCGAACCATATAACCAGCAGCGAGGCGGCGCAGATCGCAAACAAGAAAGGGAACCCCTGCCAATTGTTGTGCGTCCTGTCGATGATTGCCTGGACG
>JBBPOC010001392.1:0-10183 GCA_038091235.1 Tylopilus rubrobrunneus | reverse complement strand
GGCAAGGCAAAACTCGAATCTCTCCGAGCTTCCCTTCGCAGATTTGTGTTCCCAAATTCCTGCCCTGACGCGACCAGGCTGCTGAACTCGCCTGTGTACCCGTTGGGATCTCGTGCATCTTCTGCGAGTCTCGCCTGACAGGTTTCTGTGAATCGTTAAGCACCTTGTCACACGACGGACCGTTTAAATCGGCACTCGAAGTCGGTCTGACGACCCTCGCATTTTACGTCGTCATCTAGCCACCCAACTACCCTCAAATTGGTATGCATCTTGGCTGTTTCTCCTAAGGGTATCTTGTTGGAAATGGCCAAGACGGCTCGGAATGACTTCATTAAAATGGAAGTTGTGGACCCTCTAACACAGCCCGCGGGCATTGGGTTGTTAGCACAGGTTAGAGCGTATCTTGGAATGGGCGGTCATTTGGCCGGAGGGGGTCGAAGGAGGTCCTCTAGCGGAAATTCGGGTACTAGAGCATCTGCTGAGCGACAAAGATACTAGTAGCGTTCTCACATAACCTCTGTCTATGAACGATTGAAGAAATGGCTCATTCCGCGGTCGTACCGGCAATAGGGCATGTGCTGACTCAGCAACACTGTAAAGTTTACCAAGGCTTCCGATCGTCTACTCCGAGCTGTCGGTCGTACGTCCAAGTGGTCTTCCTTGACCTCGCTTGAAGAACTGATCATATTCGTTGTCATACAGCAATGTCAAGTCGTCATTCCGCTGCAGCTCTACTTTTCGTTTATTATAAGTCCGCATTAACGAACGCGCAGGTCTGTCGCACATATGTTGTTCGTATGGGTGGCACGCTCACGTCGATGTGATCTGGCAGCCGTGGCGTATACTGACCACATTCTTTTACTTCGGCCCATTCTCACTAGATTTCATATCCGTCTGTTCTTGTGAGTATGTTCTTCAGAGCGGAAATGGGCGGTCATGACGTTTGCTACCTCGCTCTGCTCAGCATGCGGTATAGTCGGATGTTGGAGGAATCGTCCTTTGCGAACAACAGCGGACTACCTGTGGTTACTGTTCTTTCATCGCCGATGCCCCTCGTACGTCCGGATAACGTTCTGATTCGATCAGCTAAGCAAGTCCTCGCAGGCACTATCTCCACTAGTCAATCTTCGCTTCCTCTCTTCCTCTCTGGCCTTTGTGCCGACCTATATGACCCAGGCGGCACCCGTCCACATCCATCGCCCTCTTCGGTATCTTCACGATATCCGCCCCATATCTACCCTTGGCCCTTGTCGCGCTATCGTGGATAATCAGTGGCACCTGTAAGGCTACCGCAGGGGACTTGATCGGTTGTGCGGTCAGCCATATTAGCTGGTTCTGGAAGGATGTATGGGCTAGGGAGATGGTAGGAGGATATACGCCACTGAGCGAGGCACCCGAGGTCCTGTGAGTCGCGTTTTCTGGGTCATCGCTAGGCTGGCGCGCTGAATCGAGTCCTACCGGAGATGAGTCCGGCGGACTATCCACAAGAACGTACACCATGAGCTTCCTCAACCGGGGGTTTTGGTTACGTTCGGCGCTGCCGCCGCGCAACATGCGTATGAAGCGTCAGCTCGACCCGGAATCAATGGGTTCACGTTAAAAACGGCTAAACGTGCGAGACCCATGCTGGATGTCAGGACTGAGTTAACGGACGAGCTCAAGGTGAGCGTCACTTTATTTGCCTGCTCTACAGACTTGACGTGTCGCAGGCCACTCGCATGTATTATTTGGACAAGCAAAATGCTATTCGATGTGATCTGAGCTCAAGAAATTCGAAAGAATGCAGGTCGATCTGACTTAAAGCCTGCTTTGGAGCACGCCCGACAGCGGTAAGCCATCAAGAGTAGGGCCAAATGTGAAACTGAGCTCTTCTAGCACACGCGAAGGAATTGGTCGACTTCTGGGTTGATTGCTTCAACTTGAAGGCACATGTTGAGGCTCGACCTGGCCTTGTGGAGCCACGGTATCTGGGACATTTGTCTCGCGAATGGTAGCTGTATGGGTTCTAACTATGTGGAAGATGCTATCCCCCGCCAGAAGCGTCGCAAAGTATCCCCAGCAGCCCTCCCCATCTCACACTCATATCGGAGGCAAAGATGTACCAATGTTAGCCGCTGAGGAACAGAAGCCCGATCAACAAACTGTTGCACCTGAAGACGACGGGGATGTGGTTGACTTAACTACGACATGCCAGATGGTGAGACTTACTCAGAATCTCATTCGCGTTCTAATATTATGTCGTTACAGCGAATTGGGCTGGAGACGTCGATGGCTATGCTCCCCATGCAAAAAACTGCGCTCTTCAGAGGTTGTCTTAATACTCGCATTCTTTGATGATATACCTTGACCCCTTGTCAGGAACCTGGACAAGCTCGTCGTACCGCTCGCCCACCCTCGGCTTTCGGGACTGTCCAGTGGTTGACATGGTGCCGGACACCTTTCATTCTCAACGTGGTACTCTATTTCCGTGGGATATGGCGGGCAATAGTTCTTCCATTTCTGCGGGAATACAGCTGAGCAGCAGTGACCGAATGAGCGTGAAGCATGCAGATACCAGGCTTCGAGGAAGTTCCATAAGCCGAAGGGGTAGCTCTTTCCCGAGGGTTTCGAATCCTCAGGCGGGTATGGGGTCACCGGCAGTGATTCAACCGACGGTACAGAGCGACGATGATTTCGTATTTGACGGTGCGTCATAAACAGCTCAATAACACCTGTTCTCACCGAAGGTTTGCCTACAGTTTCAGGAGATATCAACCACCCGAGCTGCAGCAGTCTGAAGCGAATCGCGTGGCCCCCGAGAAGAACTCTCACAATTTTTCGGAGTCCGTTATCAACTCTGTACTATGCAAGTGTAGTTCTGAGCACCTCTTGTCTCTTGTAACAGGTACGCGAAAGTGCAGTATAGGTCGCTTGCCAAGTACTCAGTACCTTGGCTTCGGCGATGTCGTCCCGAAGGCAACCGGCACTGTGCGCGTCGCAGCCGCTGCGCTGTAGCATTGTCTCGGTGAGCGCAGGCTTTCTTACCTGCTCCTCGCGGTTCTAGGTGATCTACTGAATCCACATTCTTGTAGTTCTTGCGACCAAGGACCTTATGTAGGTTAATCAAGAGAAACCATATGGACGGATTAACATCCGCATCACATAGAAGATGCGAAGGATCCAAGATCATACTAGTAGCTGCAGGCGGAACTTAGTTGGGGCCTTACCTCAGTGCAAGTCTGACCCGTTTGGTGGTTTGAACTTGTCAATAGTATCAGACTTGGTACACATTCGTATCCGTCCCGTTGTGCCACGTATCGGGTCAAACCCACTGTTGATTGGTCATTTTCCATTGTTGTGCGAGAGCCTCTACGATTATCTAAGCTATCTCGTCGTGTGACCAAGAGAGCAACTTGACTCGGAATGCTCGAACGAATGAAAGTGAAGTCAAACTTGACCAATGAAGAATGTTCATTATCTCCCCTTCGCTTTCTGCCATTCGCAGGAGCACGATCCAGATCCGTTGCTCGTCCGCGACAACGATGAACAACCACGGCCCATCGCCACGCTCAGATGATCCAGTACGGACAGCGACGCCCTCTTCCGTTGATATCAAACATCATACACCTTCGTTCCAAGCGGCCACGTTCCACGACATCTCCCCTCCTTCCCTTCCCTTCCCGTACCGTCATTTAAGCTCTTCTTTTCTTTCCTCACGCCCCGGCGAAAGATTGTCTTGCTTACTCCTGCTTTCGCGTCCTCGGTGCCGGCAGGGGGTCTTGCTCCTCTCATGACCTACGTCGTTGCCCAGTCTTTTAACACGTTTGCTGCGTTCTCGCTCACTCCGAATCCAACCCAAGCCGCAAAGGATGCCCTTCATGGTGTGGGCTTCGCTGCATTGGAGCTTATTGGATTAGGCATCGGCGCCCTGATCATGAGCAGCATCACAAGCAGCCTATGGATTTTCACCAGCGAATGGAACGTCCTCCATCCGAGAAGAAAAGTTTACCATGCAGTCATTCGTAGTCAAATGGAATGGTTCGACAGATAGATGGGAAGCGGCAATTCGATCAACCTGTGGGAACAGGCTCGCGAGCGCATTCCAATAGGTGCCGGCGACCTCATGGCCAAATTTACTAAGTAAGCGCTGAATTATATTCATCCGTCCATCAGAGAAACCGACGACGTGCACGCCGCGTCATCGCTTGCAGCTGGCCGTTTTATTCAATATTTAACCACAGCATCATCTGCTCTGGTACTCGCTTTTGTGTGATCGCCTCGTCGTCCTCTCCGCAGTTCCATTCCTTATCATCATTCAGGGCTGCTCTCAGGTCTTTGCAGCACCTCGTTTTGCACGAGAAAGATCGCTTGTCGCTCATGCAGCTTTCTTGTTGCCCGCGTCGCATCAAATATTGGCGCGGTCAAGGCAACGAATGCAGCCTCCTACGAGTACTCTCTTCTCACACGTGTCGCACCCGCAGTAAACTCACTTTGTGCTATCTGGGGCGTCACAGCCGGTGCAAGTCAGTTGGTCACCACAGCCGTGTTTGTCCAGAAGTTCTAGTTCGGAGCCCATTTCGTCCTGCAGGGCAAGAATAACCTCACGAGCGTCTTCTGGGCATGTTTCATCGCCACTATTAATCTGCAAATGATGGTCCCGCTTCTGGTCGTCTTGGACAAAAGCAATGCCGCTGCTGCAGAATTGTCAGAGGTTATCTTTTTCTTTCCCAACAGATCCCCTCGGAAAAAGTTACCAACTACCAGAAAGTACAACCCCTTCCCGCGAAACGACGTTCATCGTTGGTCCTTCTGAATGTGGTAGATCCACAGTTGGGGTTGATTCTGCTCGCTCATTATATCCCTGCTCTTGGCAAGGGTGGAGTACTCCTCGATGAACAAGACATACGATACCTCGATGGTGCTTGGGTCCGCAGACAGGTCGAGGACATGACGCAAGATTCCGCTGGCGTTGGCGCGCAAGTTTTCAGAGGTTCTGTCCATTGGAACAATGCCGGCAGCGGCAGACGCGTGCTGGAGTGGAGGAAGCATGTCTCGCGATGCTAGAGAGATGAGTCTGAGGACTTGAGGTAGGATACGAGACAATTCTGGCTGGAAGCAGGGATAATACCGATACGAAAGCCGGTGTCATTTTGAGTGGGGGTATGAGGCAAAGGTTGGCACTCGCGAGGGCGAGACTACGGGACCCTGAAGTCTTGATTCTGGTAAGTGCCTTTTGCTTTGCGTTGAATGATCGCTTGTTCACACGCTGTGTGCGTATAGATGAGTCGACGTCAACCTTGGATCCAGTAGCGGGCCATTTAACCACTGCAGCGATCCGGTCATTGCGTTCGCACCTCAAGAAAACTACGATCATCATCACACACGACCTCACCAGCATTAACCCGGAAGACTTCGTGTATGTCATGAGGGAGGGCTGCCGAGCAAAGATTTCGCGCTGATCTGGGAAGGTTGACGGAGGGTGGAACAATATGTTACGGTAAGGTTTCCGGCTACAACTCAAATGCACACTCGCCGATATATGAAGAAGTTACGGAGATCCTTGCTCCTCACAGCGAAGAAGCATGCGAGACACATCAAGCAAAAGGAGAAGCACTACAGCCTCGTCCCTACCCTCAGCAGCATACGCCCCGTCACGATGGCGATTGGAGGGTGGATGTCCAACTTTGTCGCCGAGTTGATGAAGATGCCGGATGGCTACCCTGCTCTCCACTCCTCGACTGTCGATCCTGATCCCTTCACCCACCGTTCCTTCCCACGCTTACGATGGTTATCGAACCCCGCAGTTCTCACCCACCATCTCTCCCATTGCTTCGACTACTCTACCCAACTGATGGTCTGAAACGACAGGTTTGAGACAGAGAAAACCAACCCGAAACGGAACGCTGAACAGGCCATCAGATGATGCGAGAAGCGCAGGGTGGGGACGAGGCGCTCGAATAGTGGCACTCGCGTTGGATGTGATCAAGTTCCATCGCAGTGAATGCACGTCTCCTCTACATGCTCATCTCGTGTTGCTCACCCCCTCAGCCCACATACAGTCTCAGACGCCACCTTCCCCCGCAAGACGACACTCGAACACGTGTTGCACGTGGTGAGGACGCAGCCGCGGTTGAGCAAGGACGCGTCGTCGCTCCTCGTCGATCTTGGCGAGGCGATCCACGCGAATGCCGCGCGGGACGAAGCCGAGGTGTTGATCGATCGGACACTCCTCCAAGAGACACGTCCGGAACTCGTGTTTGCAGGCGCTACAGGTAAGTCTGCATGCTTTCTGGCATATCAGCACCTTTGATTGACGTGCGGCAGCCGTTTGATTTGACCGAGTTGGATTGGTCGCCCGCGCTTTGGGTCGCATGTCACGACGAGGACGAGCAGAATGCGCGTTCGGCGAGCCATGTGTGGGAGGATAACGGATTGGACGTGTCGCAGGGTTTCCTTGGGGATATGCTCCCCTTCCTGGGTGTGTTGAGTCGCTTGTCTCTTTTATTTTTGATGGCTGACGCAACGGTGTGACCAGGACACGACAACGCGTACATGGGGTCGGGTTCGGCGGCTGCGATTGCGGCTGCGGTGGAACATCATCCGCAGACGGGCCATAAGACCATCGATGCGCTGCAAGCTTTGTATCGAGAAAAGGTGAGACACCTCTGTGTCGTCTCATTTCGTTGGTCAGGTCCTGAACGCGTTCCCCCCCAGGCAAAAATTCTCGCGCCCGAGTTTGATGAATACGTGCGTGTTTCGTCTCGCTTCAAAACGCCCACCTAACGTTCGACACAGGGAATGGTGATCGCACAAAGTTTGGATCGTGCAGACCGGTGGCCGACGCGGGTTGCGATCCAGTTGTCTCTTGAGCGACTCGCGCCGTTGTTCCCCGAGACGTAGATCGAACCGTTCTTCCGGTTCCTCATTCAGGACCAGGCACTGGGCGATCGTCCGGCGGGAGATGTTGCACGCTGGTGCGGACCACCATGGGGCGTTGCAGCTCGCTGGGCTCTTGTCCGCGTTCGAAACGCACCTCTCGGGACTGAGTCCGGCCCACGAGACGGGGGACCAGATCAAGGAGGCAGTCGTGATCCTGTTTGGCCGCACGCCGCGGCATCTCGCTGCGTCTGACGCGCGGATCCCAGGTATCGTGGACAGACTGGTGGATGCGCACCAGACGCCAGCGGAGCAGGTGGAAATGGCGGTGTCAGACTGTTTCACCTCGCTCGTGACGCTCATGGGCGGGGACCGGAGCGCGCAGCTGACCGACGGGCTGTTCAAGACGCTATTCGACGCGCCCAAGTACGCCTCGCGGCGCGGTGCAGCGTACGGTCTCGCGGGTGCGATCAAGGGGCTCGGGATAGGTGAAATGAAGCGGTACGACGTGATCGAGCGACTACGTGTCGCTGCCGAGGACAAGGAGCGGTCGAGCTGCGCCAAGGGTCTATGTTTGCGTTCGAGACGCTGTCATCGACGCTCGGGCGGCTGTTCGAGCCATACATCACATTCATCTTGCCAATTTTGCTGACGGCGTTTGCGGATGGGACGGCGGACGTGCGGGAGGCGGCGCAAGACGCGGCGCGGGTGATCATGGGCAACATGTCTGGGTATGGCGTCAAGTTGATCCTGCCCTCGTTACTCTCTGGATTGGACGAGAAGCAATGGCGTTCGAAGAAAGGCTCGATCGGGCTGCTGGGCATGATGGCATACTGCTCTCCCCGCCAACTCTCGCTCTCGCTCCCGATTGTGATTCCGCGGTTGACGAGCGTGCTGACGGACACGCATGCGCAGGTCAAGGCATCTGCCAACAAGAGCTTGGAGCAGTTTGGAGAAATGATTAGCAACTCGGAGATCCAGGCGCTGGGGGATCTGGGTAAGACGACCAACGCGTTGTCGGCGTTGCTCAAGACGTCGTTTATGCACTATATCGACCATTCATCGTTGGCGTTCGTGCGTGTTTCTTGTTGTCGGTATTTGGAGCGTGAATAGCTGATGTTCGGGCTAGGTCATTCCAATCATTGAGCGGACAAGCAGAAGACCTAATGTCATTCAAACAGCCGCAGGAGCTCAGGCATCCCAGCGGAACTCAACTTTGGAGCACCTTCCTGCAACCAGTCTCATTGCGACACGTGTACCCCACAATTCCCGCTGTGCTTCTCTTTTTTTCTGGTCTCTTCGCGTGCTTGCTGAGCGGTGCCATGACCCCCGTTTCCCCATCATTCCTCTCTTGTCTCCTGTTCGAAGTCTCCGCCAACCCTAGCGCCGCCACGATCAACACCTATGATGCTCCGTTCTCGCTATGGCAGCCGTTGACAGTCTAGTCATGGGTCTCAAGTTTTTCCTGATGGAAATGTCTGCCATCCGCTGGGTCACCCATCTGCTCAATCTAGCCTACTCACGGGTGCTCGGCCAAGACAAAAACCTGGTTTGACTCTCCCGCGCATTCTCCTGCCGTACTCGCACAAGGCATCATCGAAAATGATGCACGGGCGTTCATCGCTGCTGTCATGGGCCAGTTCGTTGTTGTTGTCGCTATGATGGGTGTTGGCCTGGTCTGGGCTATGGCATGGGGCTGGCAACTGACCCTCGTGGTGTCGCTATCGGTCCAGTTTTTATTGGCATCATGGCCCTTGAGAGGCAGGGTTGGCCGCGAGGTGTGAGCTCGGCCAGGAACAAGCGAGCTCGCGAGGAGGCTGCGAGGGTCTACTACGAGGTAAGTCTGTTGCTTCCTTACCCGTCTTTTGTTCCTGGAAGACACTTTTTAATCTCTTCAGACGATCCTCAACGTTCATAGCATCCGCGCCATGTCCTTCGAACCAGTTCTACTATCCCAGTTCGACACTGCCATTTTCGCTTGTCTTTCTGCTAGTTCTCGCGACGCGTTTGTCGAAGGATGCTCGTATGGGGTCGCATCTGCTCTCATCTACCTCGCGACGCGCTGTTGTTCTACGTCGGCGCGGTCCTCGTGGCCAACGGCACCTATACGTATCTCCGGATCGTTCAAGCACTCAACCTTGTCGTCTTCACGGTCACGATTGGCAGCTAGTTCTGGCGTTCACTCACAAGATTGCCAAAAGCGTTCGGGCGACCACGGACCTCCTCCAGTTTCGTGACCCTTCCCATCGGCGGGACGAGCGAGTCTCAGGGTCTACTCCGTCCTCCGGTCGCCGGGGACCTTTCGCTGCAGAACCTTTTTTTTTTGCGTACCCAGCAGAGCCAGGGACAACCATGCTGAAGGACTTATGAATAAAGGTGTCTGAGGGCGAGTGTGTAATAATTGTGGGTGCCTCTGGGTGCGGCAAATCGACGGTAGCGGCCCTCCTGCAAAAACTGTACGAACCTACCTTTGGAACATCGACGGATATTGATGGACGTTTTCCATCTCTGTAACCGTTGCGTTCGTGAGCTGGACTCCAAACATCTTCGACGGTACCATTCGGGAGAACATCGCGTACGGACATCTCGGGGAACTGAGTGACGATGACATTGTACGGGCCGCTTGTGCGGATACGACACCCCTCAGGTGGGTGAGAACGCGGTACTCATTTCGGGTGGTCAAGCCCAGCATCTCCAAATCACCCGCGCACTCGCGCGTCCGTCTCGGATGTTAATTCTTGACGAATGCACGTCGATAGTGACGCACAAGGTGGAGGTTATGGATCGGGTGATCGTCATCGAGGATGGCAAGGTTGCCGAAGAGGCACCATATGAGGAACTTGTCCAGCGTAGGGGGGTGAACCTGAGGCCGCCTGTAAACGGGAATACATTGTCCAAGTTGGGGCATATTTTCGAGGATGTGGCGCCCACAGTCACGGCCCGTAACGTGTCTAATCTTAGGTGATTGTACCGTGACAAGTGTGACTGGTTTGTCATCTGTAATTGGTGGCTGTGCTGTGACATTCAAGTTTGTTCAAGCTGAAGTCATGTGATGTCGTGGTACATGACTGGGCTGGACTTGTCTGGGCCAAGTCCAAAATGTCTGGAATGTCTGGGACACTGGAATAATCTACTCGAAACCTCTGGGATCTCCTGGAATCACTGGAAAACTGGAAGAGCAAAGGCTAGTTTGCAGATTTGAATGCCCGAAGCTACACGCTGGGGTGGGTCCTGTACAACATGCCAGAGCCCATCAGTGACTGACGCCGGAACCTGTGCCTTCTCTGCTCACTCTTAAATCAGGTAGAACTTGAAGCCCAACATTTGG
>JBBPOC010001391.1:0-10184 GCA_038091235.1 Tylopilus rubrobrunneus | reverse complement strand
CTTTCAGCATCCAACCCAAACCTGAGCATGGTTGCTTTGGATCATGGGTCCAATTTTTTCCACCACGAGGCAGATAACGCCCCGGCGTCTGTACCGCATCGTTGGTGGGGTCTCCGGGGGCCTCGTCTGAGCTGACACAGCCTTCCTAATTAGGGCGTGGTTCAGGGAAACAGTTTGTTCTGGAACGCTTCGAGTCGGTGCAAGCAAGTTTGCCGGTTGGAGAATCAGCCAATAGGACAAGGCATAGCAAGGGGGAGGATCTGTGCTAATCTCAGCCCACACAGCCAACCCCTCCGCCGGGTTCCCACCGTCCATCCTCCATATTCAAGTTGGCAGTTGGGCCACCTCAATGAATACAGCATCCCGCCATCCATTAGGTAACGGGTTGACTCAACGATTAAACCTTGTTAAGTTGCGCGAAATATCCACTCGCCTCGACATCTCGAAACTCAAAAGGTGGAGCCCCCTGCAACGAGGTGGTGGCCTGCAGGTCCAAAAGCATCGCAATCAAAACACAAATACGCATTGTGGCCCTCAATGATTGGCCCCATGAATCATTGAATGACCTTTGCCAGGACGCGACCGGTGATATGGCTCTACCAAGGTACATGGGTTTTGTTGCATGCCGAATCGCCGATCAGGGAGCGTTACTGGTCTAGTACTCTCTCGGTATCCACCAAGGGGACGACCCTGTGAGCACCCGCAGCCCACGCAGCCCATGTATGTACCTCGAAACAGCCCAAACGACAAGGGGGAAAGGTCGTTCTTTCTTTAGCGACACCCACTACGACAGAATTTTATTCCCCTACCACCTTGCCAGCCGCCGCCGCCGCCGTCACGATGTCGCGGGACGGGTTGGGGAAGCCATACCCAGCATAGGACGCATTCTCGAATGCGGGTGAACCTGTCCTCGTGGTCCGATGTCGCAACCCTAGATTTGTAAGTTGCATCCCCTGTGTCCCTGCTCTTCGGAGCTTAAGCGCCCCTTTTTTTTCAGACGCTCCCACCTCTAGACGTGTGTCCAGTTTTGGATACGCACTATGAACTAGACTTGATCGGGCATGCCTTCCAACTTCCACGCCAGCCGCAACCCAGCACAGCACGCCAACCGGACCAGAATCCCGTCTCGAAAATAAACAAGCTTGGCCCCATGATATGGCTCCACAGCTTGGCAAGGGCGAACGCGGCCACCAATGTGATCGTTTTAATATCGAGTGACAGGGTTTGATATTCCGGGGAAGATGTCAACCCGCTTCTGCCGACAAAGTACGTCGTAGGCCCATAGAGGTCCACGTATCATCCACTCGTGCAGTTTCCCATCGGATCAGTGCGAGAGAAAATATATATCAAACTTTCCCTGTCGCAGAACCCTGGGCCGCATCTGCCGAGCGATTTCTGGCTGATGCCGTCAAAATGGTGTCTGCAGCTTGGTTCGTACTTACCACCATCTGCCATGGCATTACGGTTGCGACCTTTTTTTTGTGCAAAGCACAACGTCTCTTCGAACCGTTACTCACGATCGCGTCTGAGATCTCCGCCGCGATGAAGTACATATCACCCGTCTCTTCTGCTACTCTCGTAGGTAAGTGACATGTTGTATCGACGTGTGTGGTTTCCATTCCCCCTGTCAGGTTGTTGACTTGATCTTCCGCGCGTTCCTACAGGTCGTCACATAATCCCGGTTTTGAAATCTGTCCTCGCGTTTCATCTTCGTCCGATATGAACACCTTTTTTTTTCCTTCTCTTGTCTTCTCTTGCCCAACTTTGGTGTCGCGGGGCACATGTACGGAATGGCATCATGATCAAATTTTATTCTTGAATCAGCCGCAACGGCACTGATCTCCGTCTTGGTCCCGCGCCGCGTTAGAGACCTGTCTTACCGAGAGAGGGATCATGAAAACGACACGTTCATGTCCGCAGGTGGGCTTCGCGGTAGAACCTGCCAGCGGGTCATTGTTTCGATCGCGTTCGTTGTCTGACATGACATGATCCGCTATCTCTGTGGACGGATGGGCCCGGCGATTTGGTTGCCGAGCGGGTCGGTCGAGGCTGGGCGTTGGTTTTGCCGCCGCCATCTCTTGGCTGATCTGTATGTGGCCCCTAGTACACGCATCATCATATCTATCCGACTTGGATCTCCGCAGTCGTTTGTTTCAGTTGCCAGGTACAATACAAACACAAGGGTTCAAGCTGTCTGATGTGGACAGTACAAGTGGGGCCACCCGACAGCGTGGTCCCGCAGCCGCCCGGATCAGGGCCTTCCTCGGATACTCGTCTGGATTTGTACATAACACCTGCCAAGGTGGTTGCGAAGAGAACCTTTTCTCCGTTTTTCGATCAGAAACGCTGTCACGAGTTCAAGACGTCCAGGATGGCCCCGTCGGGGGTCGTATGGCGTGTGTGTCTACAAGGATATCGATGCAACGAAGTCCATGGAAAGCAAGACGGATACAGAATGACGTCCAAGTGACTACTCAGCAACACAGCATGTCGCATACAGCGTACAACAGCCGGGCAAAAATAAAGACAACAACACAATCCCGGGTAAAATCCAGTTCCTGGAAGAGCAAATACGTCACGAAATATGTCCAAGATCGGGGTTGGCAATAAATAACGAGGCACGCGGCGCGACGCCGTACTGTATCGTCGGCCGCGAACGTGATGGTACTTCCTCGCGGTGGCGAGTGTTTCGAGGGGTAGGAGGCTGTTGTGACTCCAATTCTCGAGACATCCTGCATTCGTACGCCTTGACCCTGCTGTTCACCATAGCGCCGCCCCTCTTGAGTGGAGTCGGATTTGATGTCGACGACACGGCAGGCTCAGAGGGCATATCCACATCGAAAGACGACGCAGAATGGGTGGAGAGTCGTATTGATCGTGGCGGATCGACATGGGGTAAAGCGCTTGACACAGAGATCTCGGAAGACGCAGGGTTGTCAATAACGAGCATCCCCTGCTCGGTTATTTCCGCAGAACCCAGCGATGGTACACGTCGGGAACTCGATCCGTCCGATGTGAGACGCTGGACCACGTCATAGCTGACCACTAGATGCTCCGCGGAGTCGGTATTCGCCGTGCGCTCGCTATGAGCGGAAGACAATGATCTACCGTGTCCGGCAGGCATATCATCAAGTGTATTATTGGGATGTGCAGAAGTAGGAGAGGGTTTCTTCATCTCTTCCAAGACGAGTAGAGGCGCAGGAGTTGGATCTCTGAAATCCAGTGCCTTGGATGCTGTAATTGAGGAGCGGCGATCAAGGAGAGGAGGCTTCGTTAACCGTGACCACCAGCTGTCAGGACGTGATATAGATAGCGAATGCGACAAAATGGAACCCGAAATACTCGATTGTCGAGGAAGAGATGTAATAGGTTGCGAGTGAGACGAACGTGAGGTGGTAGGACTGTGGGGCGTTGGAGAGCTTTCCGCGGATGGGGAGAATGCGGGGTTGTCCGCATGACCATGGGATGTCTGACCGTGTGAAGGTTCTTGCAGAGACGGAAGCGAATTAGAAAGATCAGAAAGGTCAATGTGTGAGACTTCTCTGAGGGGAGTGAGTACATGCGAGCGAGCGGAGAAGGGCCAAATGGGGTCGGTGGGACCCAGAGCGGTCCACTCAGAATTGTCAGTATCGCTTCCCAGAACAGTATGATCATAATCTGCGTCCTTCTCGGGAATCCCAGGGCGTAAATTGAGATCATAGTCGTCGTCCGGGATAGGGTCTTCGAAGGGATCGGTATATGACCAGAAGCTTTCCGCTTTCCGATGGGCCGGATGCGAAGAATAATCGTTGTGGAGACTTCCTTGACGAATTAAGCCTTCCTGTACCCCCTCACGGAGATGATCGATCTTCTCCCACTCGCGATCCCCTTGATTGGCCCCAGATCCACTGGGCTCGCTACCAATCACGCCGCGTAGCAGGGCACCTACAGGGGGGAGGGACCAAACGCTTGTCCTCTCGCTGTCCTCTCTATGTATCGTCGACTGTCCTGCGCAAACAAACGACTTGTCCTCATCCGCAAACATATCCCTCCGGGGCTGATGGCTGATAGAGCGAAATTTACTGATACCAAGATGTGCGAGGACATCCGACATCACGACTCCCTGGGCCCTTTCGTCCATTTGACTGTCGAGGTGCGCTGCCTCTGGTGCGGCACCAGCTACTGATCCCTCCGACGAGAATTCGGGATCATCTGCAAGCGGGAAAAATCTTGACCCTGTCCTGCTTTCACGATTGCGTGTTCGTTTCATGAGGTAAATCGCGGCAACGACACCTACAATAAGCCCAAGGAGTCCAAATGTCGTCCCGAGTGCGATAGCAGTAGTATTAGCACGATCGCTTGTACCAGAGGACGAGCCAGAGGCGTTAGAGGGAGTACCGGATGGAATCCCAGGAGCAGTACCCGTTATTCCACTGTGATTCGATTTTGGACCAGTCTTTGTTGGTGGCGGGAGTGAAGTGATAGCAGGGGAGGAGCCTGGTGAGGGTGCAGTGTAGGATGCGACAAACGAGGACGACGCCAGATTGTAGACGAATAATGATGCTGGTGCAGGTGCGGAGGAACCGTAACCTATCATGATGAATGAGTGGCCATCGTCGTCAGTATGTGGCTGGCACAACTTACCGAAGCAGAACAGCACATAACCACCTGCTTGGACTGCAAAGTGGTCTTTCCTCTCGCCTAGCTGTGCAAGAGCTGCGACACCATTCCAAACCATGGGGTTCTGACTCGTGTCCAGTATCCAACCATCGCTGTATGTGGTCTGGAGCTGTGCATCGCCGCCTCCATGGATAAGGACTTGGCCATTGGAAAGTACGACCGCCGCAAAGTCGCGGCGAGGACTCGGCAATGATTGGTTCGAAATGGAAACCATTTCCCAGAGGGGAGTGCTTTGAGTGGTGTCCAAGGACCATATTGCGTTCATGGACACAAGGTCCGAGCACGAGGCGCAATATCCGCCAAGGACTAGGAGGCGACCATCAGGTAGCACGAGCGAGGCATGGCCGTAAATGTCGGGGGGTGCGCTGCTCGATAACGGCAGCTGGACAAACTCTGGACCAGACGGGCTGAAGTAGTAGTGTTCGTTGAATGCGTTGCCTGAACCATCCGCCTTCTCACCGCCAATCAACCACACCTTGCCACTCGAATAGGAGGCGGAGTGACGAATCCTGCGCATGGGTTGGCTCCCCCAATTCTGTGGCTCAAGGTGGAAGGTTGGGTCAGACTTTTTGGAGGTCGAGAGGAGGCCTGCCGAGTCATTGAGGCCTGTGAGCACCGTCAAAGAATTGAGATCTGGTTGACCCCCGAAGAATAAGAACTCGGTGTGGGCAAATGCGGACAATGTATGCCAAGCGAGGGCAGGGGATGAGTTGCTGGAGGAAAGCTGCCATGGGGGAGACGACGCGTCAAAGGATGCAGAAAGATCGAGGACCAACAACTCGGATATCTCTGGTGCAGAGCTGTACGAGTAGGAGTTGAATGGATCGCTTAGTCCGCCATGGACGTACAGCGTGTTTCCTAGCAGAGCAACAGCCTGTGCCCATCTACCACGAATGAGTGCCACCCGTCCGAGTGGTCAGATTCTAGTCATGCTCACCTTGGGGAAGGGGTGTACTCGGCAAGGACAATGGGTGAAAAACACGACGAGTAGAATACAATCCAGTGTAACGAGTGTGCCAATCGATTTGGCCTTGGTTGAGTGGGATTCATAGCGATGAGCGTCAGTGTACGTCGTGAGGTTGGTTCATGAGGTTCGTCACAGAAGTTGTTCAACAAGTGTTTCAACCAGTGCAGATATCTTTTCGGTCATCCCGCATCGCTCCTTTTGGACATCCGCCTATTTCAAAGGAGAGCGGATCCATTGAATCAGACGGTTCACACAACATAGCTAAGCGTCGCATAGATATTCAGACAATGGGCCAGCCCATTGTGCGCCGGCGCTCAGGTGCGCCTCACAAATCTAAGAGGCACGTCCTTGATACTCAAGGTGAGTTCAATCGTTGCCTGCAATACTCGGCCGCGCCATTCATCCACCGTCTCAACCGGACCATCTGGCTTTGTCGCAAGCAAGGGCTCAACGCGCCAATCTCGCAACAGCATTGCGAGGAAGCACACCCCTTCCGTAGATGCAAACTTGCGACCAACGCATGCACGAGGGCCTACAGATTAGGAGAGTAAATGAAACGGATTCAGAGATCAACCGATTGATGTCGTACCGATGCTGAATGCCGTGTATTCCTCTGATTCATCCTTCTCGTCCGTGCTTTTCTCCTTGTACCACCTTGAGGGTCGAAATTCGTCGGGGTCGGAAAAGTAGCGTGGGTTATACTCTGGAAACCATCATGCAGCCTTCAATCAAATCGAGTGTCATGGAATTTGCTCACGGACGCCAACCATATCTACCAAAAGCTGGATACCCCCAGTTGAGCTATCATGCACAATGAGAGGGCCCAGTGGCGACTCACATTAGTACCTTTCCTGACGCACAACATCTTAGGTTCATTGCCGTCAGAAATATCCAGGACTGTGTCATGTTTTGCCTCGCGAACAAGAAAGACTCCAGACGCTGTAATGCCCACATGAGTCGAACGATATCAGCAGGTTGCGCTTTGTTACCCACGGAACATTCGAATCCCTTCATAAAGTGCTGCAAGCACCTTGTCGAGTTTGCCGTAGTCTGCTATTAACTAAGAAGCAAAGGTCAGTGAAAGGAAAGCACTATTCGAGGATGCTTCACTAGGGTATCGTTGCCTCTCCCTCGAGTCACCTCCTGCACCTGCGCAACAAGTTCGTCTTGTAGGGCCGGGTCTAAAGCGAGGAACGCGAGCGTCGCCGCCAAACTCTGCGCCGTCGTCTCTAACGGAGATATATGAAGTGAGTACGCCAGAGCCATCGAATGCAAGAATGAGCACTTGCCATGACCAGCAAATAGAAAAGAGAACACATTTCCAATCTACGTCGGAGTCACCTGTCAGTCCACGGTGCGAGGCAACTTCAGAGTCGCTACTTGCCAGTTCGTCGTCTTTCAAGCCCATTTTACCTCCGGCATCCTCAGAAGCCTGAACCAAAAGTGTAAAGAGGTCTCTTGCTCGTTTCGCTGCAGCGTCCTCCGCTCCGGATCGGATCGTCTCTCGCGTAGTGCTGACCAAGGTACGCATGAATGCACGCATGGTATCATAGGCACGACGCGTACGTTGAATCCTGACATCAAAGTCACAAGTCAGAACCGGCGCATTCTGCATGATTGAAAGGTGAGCCCTGCACTGACCATGGAAATGGTAATTTCCAAGCCCATGCAGGAGCAGCGATCGCGAAGAGGTTTGTTTTCGTGACTATATCCATGCATTCTTGTAAGCTCATTTCACCTTGGTGATCAGGCGGATTGATCCACGTGAATGGAATTCCGAAGCCGACTGATGCAATGATGATGAGGGAGAACTGCAGTAATATATGGTAGGGAAATCGATATCTAGCGGGGAAAACCCACCTTGAATGCGAGTACATTGACACTGGGAACCTCGATAACATCTCTTGTGTCCCATCCCTCAGCTGAGGTCATCTCTACATAAAGCTTGCGGGAGACATCCCAAACAAACGCATACCTTGAGTGGATTGAACATGTGACAAAAGCTGAGTGACTTTATCACATACGTCTCGTTGTTAAACGCAGGTGAGGCAACCCTCCTGTGCTTCCTCCATAATTCACCATCTGCAGAAATGATGTTCGGACCCCAAAACCTTGGAGGTTCGACGATAAGACACGGTATAAGATGATAATAGCTCCGTAAGCTCACAAAAAGAAGCGGCCTAAGTGGTCCGCCTTCCCAAATGCACCTGATCTTTGACCGGTAACGACGACCTGCTTGCCGACGTGCATAGAGCGCGTGTAAATTGTTGGATTGCCGCTGATGAATGGGAGAATGGAGACGGAGTCACAGCCATAGCGACGGTAAACTAGAGCGAGATGAGTCTTGGCGATGAAGGGGTCAATACACATACTGTTCCTATCCTTTCTCCAAGTCCAGGTGAATAAGAGACCTATCCATAGGCAAGGTAAGCGAGGAGACGAGACGCCGTGGGATTCCGGGAAGGACTGACCTGGGTTCCACCAAGTCTCTGGTAGGATGATAGCTAAGATGGAAAAGGGCTCAAAGGGGACGCGCAGGCCCGGAAGGAAGTCGACGGCCTGTCAAATTCATTTGGTCAATAAGGAGAACGGCGTTAACAATGCGGAGACCTTGAGGACACGGTAGAGCTTGAAAACGCATGAAACAAGGCCGACGGAGACAAGGGCGGTGATGGCGGTGAACCAAGAAGGGTCTAGGTCGGGCTCAGGGGGAGATCGGGCTGGAAATGAGATGACACCCTACCGCTGTTTAGCAGATTCGCCATATTGTGCCAGAGATATAGCCGAGCGCTGACGTGCGCTGACAAGTGGTGACAGTTTCAATTTGCCAAAATTGGTAAAAAGTGACAGGTTGTATGAATGACTTCGGCATGCTTGCTGTCCCGAATACATGATGCAGCACGCAGTTTTGATCACTCACAGGGCTACGCGACCCTGTGCATGCTGTACATCTACGGACTTGAACGAACGCAATCAAGGACGAAATGAGCGAGCTAGCATTGACACTCTACCCCACGCGGAACAAGCGGCGCGATCTGGGTCTGAAATTTACAATGCCGCTTGCATGCCGAGCCATTCAGTTGGAACAGAGGATGCCGGCTACTTAGCCTTGCCGCCGCTTCGCAGGTCGAAGTGCCAGGAACCCAATGATCTAATCCCATTCTCACTGTCCAAAACCACATTTTGTTGATGAACTTTCAGTATTAACCCTAACCCTAGGTCATTTGCCAAAATGGAGTTCGAAACTGGATAGTTTCACTTGCAACACGTGGATGAGTTCGACGAGTTACAAGGGACTTCCAACCCTTGTCTAGAAAGGATTCCATCAATTAACCCTTGCTACAATGACTACCTACTAAACTAGCAACGCAATATGACTGTAGTTATCGTATCGGCACGAAACGGCTACGGCTACAAGAATATCCAAATATGGTGATAACGAATGAAAATATATTAACGCAATTCTTTTTTCAAAGTTATCATCGCGCTACGGTTTCGTTCGTGAACTGACGTACAAGTTAGACTCATCTTGTCCCGCTCATGGCGATGGCGCTACGGGAGTTGCCTGCGCAACGGCAACAGCTGAAGGAGTCCTGTCAGTCGACCCCCATACAACTATCCCAAGTCACTCACTCTCTGAACCCCTATTCTTGGGGTAGACCTCTTCGTGTACCCGGTTCTTCAACAGTGCGCCAACCGGAGTTACTCTCGCAGGCGCCGTATCAGGGATGACAGCACAGAGGCCAGAGGATGCAAGGGCACACAAGAGAAGGCAGGTAGAAGAGCGCATTACGGTGAGGTTTCGCTGGAGATGACGTAGGAGAATTATATTGATGAAAGGCCGCCTCCACCTCCAGCTTTTTATCGGCCCCGACTTCCTGTTAATTCGACGCAGTTGACCGTTTGAGTCACCTGTGCACGCCATCATGATATGAATGACTCGTTCATTACTGTCGCGCAGAACGCAACCCCGTTACATGGGTACCTGGTCGCTCACGGGCAACGAAATCGTGCGGCTGATATAGCCCCTGGCCCGTTATGGATATCCTCGGCTTAACACTGCTGTGCGGATGCAGTGAGTGCGATGCTCACGTCGCCAGGGGAGGTGACTGTGTACCTGCAATGTCCCAACTTCCAACTTTGTTTTCGTTTCGTCCTTCGCTGTCACCCAGGTGTCTTGATTCACCGCGGACATGGATTTCCTCAAAGCCTTCTTGGTGTGAGTTTTTCTGTGCATACTCTGCATTTCTGCTCGGCCGAGCTCGGGTAAGACTGACTCATGCTAGGCTGGGCTACGACTCCGTTCGTTCGAAAGTCCAAGGCCACAGCCTCACGGTCAAGCGGTGTTGGGCCTTTGAACGCGCCGAGATGACTCGACATGGACGACTAACCAACAGATTATTATGGACCCGAACACCAAGCACTGTTTGATCGCAGATTGCACTCATCACTGTCGGGATACCGACACTCACGTGGATGAATGCGCGGTTCCGGGTCTGACCGAATTGCTATGCATTGCTTACTTTCCCGATGTCGAGCCAGAACGTGTCGGTTCTTC
>JBBPOC010001390.1:0-10189 GCA_038091235.1 Tylopilus rubrobrunneus | reverse complement strand
CAGATCTCAGAGCCGGTGTAAGGGCTCAGATGCTCCAACTTTGCCTCTGGTGTGGGGTGACGCTTTATATTGCAACATCAAGTTATCGCCCACTGGCAGGAACCGCGGTGCGTGGGGAACTGATACTCACGCGACGTGAGGGCTTCAAGCGTAGATAGGCTACCAAGGATTTCAATTTCAAAACGTGCCATTAATGATCGCGAACCAAGAAGAACGATTCGGGCCAATCACATTCGGGGGCTGTGTGCCATCAGATCTGACGTGCTCTCTAACATTGCCTTTGAAGTGTTTGAAAGAGACCCGTACCCGACTATTGGCAGTGACGAAGTAGAACCCAGTCCTCAGCACTGTTGACTACAAAAGGATCGACTGGTTTCGACGACTCGGACCGCGTACTAGACAAAGTTGTATGTTTGGCGTAAACAAAGATGGTCGGCAAACCCCGAAATGGGATTGCGCGCGTTGTTCACGTCGCGCACGACTAGGACCACGACTCATCGCGTTACATCCACCGTAGCCGCGACTCTGCCCCGTCTGGCAACCTCGCCACCGACTTGCACCGTCTTATGGCGGCGCGAACAGTCCCAGAACTCGCCAACCGGGATGGCCGTCTCGACAACCAGCGACAGAACTCTAAATGGACTCCCTCGTCGTCTCGCGATCCACACCACACCCCGCTCGAAAACAAGTCTATTTCACACCCTTTACGAATGCTCTCAGAAAAGAGACGCGCAGAGAAGCGTACGAACCTCGAGGTACAGACATTGCCCGTCTTTGTTGTCCTCTTTTGCTCACCGCGCGTGCGACAGCGTGGCTCGTCATCTGCAACGGCGCGACTTCGCAGTTGTGCCAATACCACGTCAACCGTCTCGCATGACGTGCGTCCTTCCCGTCGGGCTTCTGTCGCGGTAAATCCCCCCTTTTCCCATGTGTCCGGTCTTCTTCACGATCTACACAGCACAAACCCCCAAATTCAGCATCAGCATCATCCTCTTTGATCACATCCTCGAAATCATCCCACCTCACCCCTAACTATTCTGTACATGCTTCTCGTGTCCATAGTTTACGACTCCACTCATCACGTGAACGCGTCTCGCCATCGCGACCTGCGTCTAAGAACAAATCAGATATGATAGATCTCACTTTGGAAGATACCGAGGACGAACTCTCCGTCACTAATATGTTGGTCAGTCCTCCCGCCAGTCCGATCAACTTCCGGCATGACGTCTTGCTGATCGTCGTCGTCTATTCACAGCTTACCAATAGTGCAATTCACAACCGTCACAATCCCGATCCAGGCTCAAGCCGTCGGCTCTTATCTTCCACAAGCAGCCCCCCAATAGCTCCAGAACGCTCCCTTTTCACTCCCCCTCCATCTCGGAAGAGGGGTACTCGGCTGTTGGTGGCAGTTCCGCCGTTCCCCAAAGGATCGACAAAGGCCGATTATCAGCCACTCTCGCACTACATTGCCGCTCCGTCGCCAGGTGCTACCGCCACCAGCACATTCATAGATTCCTCTCCTGCGAAGCCCCCTGCCACAAAGGAACTCACCCCAGTCCAGAAGCGCGAGGGTAAAGAACGCGAACACGACGTGGTCTCTCCTCCCAGGCAGCCTCCTTCTGCTGACGAGGTAGACGTGGACTCCGGTGCCGTTTTAGACACGTTCTACGAATCCATCCCTCTCCAGGATGATGACACTTATCCCCCGCTTACCACTTGGGATCTTGTCACCAACACGCGTTTTTATTTTACCGAAGCGTGGCGAGAACAGGCCTCAAGGCTTCGGGAATCCGAGCTTGACTGGGTTTCCAAGTACGCGCTGCAAGGGAGAGCATCCGTTTGGAGCCATTCAGGCGATAACCCGTTGCCTCGTGCTCCTAGAATCACCAGCTTTGTCTCTACTGCGCAGCTGCGGCCCTGGGAGTTGGTTCCACCTGAGAGTTCGCCTCAGGAGAAGGCTACAGAACATTCGTTGGACGAACACGCTCACGCGACGGGGAGTGGCGCCGCCGATTCCGACGATTCCGACTGCATGTTATTATTGCCGGACGACCCCCTACCTGGCCCAAGTACCACGTCCGACCCGGTCCCTTCTAATCCGACAGAGGCTCAAGGCTTGACGGTCACTGATGCGGAACATGATATGAATCAATACTTCAACGGCCTGGGCGACTCTCCCGTTGCACACGTCCCTTCTCGTCCACAACCCACTCAAACGCACACATTCCGGCCTCATCTCCTTCAATCCGCTAGGCATGGTCAGATGAACTCCCTTGGATTGGAATTCCCATCCATGGAGCTCGATCCCCGTATGACCGACACAGGTGACCACGAATGTTTCTTGGGACTACCGCCTAGCCCTCCTCCGCAGGTGTCAACAACCTCAGACCCTATTCCCGAACCCCCCTTCGAGCCTGAGAACTACTTCACAGCTTCACCAACTGATATCTTCGAAGGCTCTTCTGCGGGTACCTGGCCATTCGAGCAAGAAGAGGACATCCTACCAGCCAATGATCCGCCTTCCAAGGATCACGTTGCGCCCAGCATTTCTGGTACTATCAACCCCTCTCTCCTTGGGCCAGAACAATCTGAGACGCAATCATGTCCACCCAAAACTACGACTCCGAAACGGCGGTCCAAATTACCGGAGCCAGTTATCTATATCCGTCGTCCGATCGATTCTTCGAGCTTACCCCCGCTGCCGGGAAAGCGGTCAGTGCAGATCAAATACCGCGACTCTAGGGGCTCTCCCGCCACTCCTTCGACGCAGGCAGGGACTAACGAGGCGCCATCGAACCATGATGCAATTTCGATTGAACGAACTGGAAATCACACAGACGACCCTCCACGGAGGAAGAGGCACTCGGCACCGTCGCGCAAGCTACTAGAATCTCACATCACATCCGACTCTGATTCTGATCCTGACCGTTCCCCTCAACCCTCCACGTCCCGAATCGTGCTGAAGATCAAAAAGCCCACTCTCAAGGACTTGGAATCGGTGGCCGAGCCCCAAGCCATGGAACCCGAGGCTGTCCCGACAATGTCGTACTGTCACCAGTGCCGAAATAAATCCACGCGACCCAAGATGTCATGCTCCAATGTACTCCAGGGGCGTGTTTGCGGGAAGCGCTTCTGCAATCGATGCATCCTGTACCGGTATGTCTGTCCTCTAATTTGCTTAATGACTTTTTTTCTTCTTCCCTGTCTACAATCACACTAATATGTTCTCTCGGATAGATATCCCGACGTTACTTTCGATGAGCACAGTGCGAGTTTCTTGTGCCCAGTTTGCACCAACACGTGCAACTGTTCGTTTTGCTCAAGGAACAGAGGCGAAGAGTTTGTTTCAATGAGACTCGGGGGACTCGCAGCCTCATTGTTTACCGCCAAAGTAACGCTTCTCCGAGACAGCGACCAGCCACTTCCCCGCCCCAAGTCACCATCAACCAATGTAGATGCCCGACAGAGCGCCAGTACGTCGACAACTCCAGCCCCTGAACCGAGCGAGTTGCCATCGCAGCCGCGATTTTGGGCACATGTGTACGGGATAGAAGGCGAACGCGTTGGCCGCGCGTTTATGACACGCAATCATATGGAGCGTCTCCGGGCAGGTGGACCGTCTACGCCGCCGGCGCTCTCGCAACCTCAGTCCCAGCCACCGAAAAAAGCGTGCAAGCCCTCAGAGCGGTACAACCCGCAAGACAAACCAAAAGGGCTGCGCATGTTCATCGGGTGTCCGCTCGCGGCGTGGAAGATCAAAGCCGTGCGTGACCTAGAACCAAGCGTAGACGTGGAAGCGCGCGGGGATAGGGACAAGGGCGAAAGCCCAGGAACAGGACGAGGGAGCAGCACGTCTAGCGATCGCAACCGACGCCGCCGCCGCCGTCGTTGTTACATTGGTAACCCTACTCCGCTGTACGAGCCGTATCAACGTATGCCGGGTGCGGCGAGCTCGGCGCCCCCGCCCTCGACGTCCGCTGCGCTCGAATCGGATGGCAACCTGACACCGCTGTCTGACCCGGAGGAGGACAATTGGCCGCAGCCAGCGGTGGGGGAGCATTGTACGTGGGAGCCACCTGCGCCGCCGGGCGTGGCCGCTCCTGGGGGTCTCTCTGGCCCGTTCGTAGCCGACCCACCTGGTCTCGGTGCGCCCCCCGGTGCTGTGGGTATGTTGCCGATCGTGGACGGCCTGCGTGGTCTGCATATCGGCGGCGACGCGATGGACATGGACGTTGTGGAACGGCAAGCGTCAGCACCGATGGGTTTGGCCATACCTCAGGAAGACATGCAGAGGGCGATCAGTGCTGCGTTGGCTGCCATCAGTGCTCCACCGTCTTTTTGATATTTGAACTAAACACGAGGAATGATCATGTCCAACTTATGAGTATTACACGTGTGCTTGGTTGACGAGAGGTGGCATATTGGCATTAGGCTTAGACGTATACATTACCTTGCTTGACAAGGTTTCTGACCATGCAATAATAATATGATAATTTCAAGTACAAACCTGTCAAGTGCAATGAGATGATCATATCATAGTTGCTCGTATGTTCTCGCTGACCAGTGACCAGTATACGAATATCATCCATTGATCCAAGTATTATGGGAAGCTCACCATTCCCACTCACTGGCACAGGCTGCGGCCTCGGACATCCACGCCAACTTGATATCAGAGGCTGCATCACTCTCGAGCGCTATTTCTTAGACTGGCAGCCCACGCGCAGTGCGCTCTTGCCAGACAGGTCACGGTTCAGGACCAGCCTCGGGCCGGAAGAGAGTTCAGCTTTTCGTCCTCATCACACTTTCCTTTCCATTTCACGTCCTTTCACCTCTTTGGAGACACGCAGCGGCTTTTGCACAGAATAATGTGGAAAACGGCGACACTTGAACAATCATCGAGCCCGTTCGGGACTAGGGTAAGTTTGCTAGCCTGGTCTTGTTGTTGTTCCATTCCTCCTGTCAGCCCAGAAGTCCTTCTGGGTGAGAATGCACAGACGCGCCGAGTTAGTGCGTTTACTGGGCTCGGCGAACGGCTGATTATCGGCACTACCGAAATCTCTACTTGTATACAAACGAACAAGGCTCGAACCAAAGAATGCTGGCTTCCCTGCTATCCCATTTTCGCTTCTCAGGCACTCTTGCTTCTAACATCCCGGCCCTCACGATGCGTGTCCTCTCTTTCACCCCAGCTCTCTTGTTAGCGGCTGCCAGCTTCGTTGCTGCTATCCCCACCACCTCCACCGGGGGCGTGACCTCCTGCGTTGGCAGCCTGACTCGTCGCGACGATGCCCAATCCGTCGTGGTCATCATTAACAACACTATTATCCAGCTTCTGTCATGAAGTCTTCCCCTCTGGACGTCGACAAGGCCGGGGACTGTCATTAGTTGCTCTTCGGCGTCCTGAGCAATCTGATCGGGGCTTATTCTTGTTCCCAATCCGACGGCTGGCCGCTGTTACCGGTACTCTCCTGTACGAGTGTCCGTTTTTGACTATCCGTTTTTATTCTGCCTGCTTGCTGAGAATGTCCTAGGATGAAGGTATTGGCGCTTGTGTCCGCGCGCTGAAGACTCGGACCTCTGTGTCTGGTGGCTCGCATGGGGTTTTGGGTTCCCTCTTCCAGCCGTCTCTGATTTGGCAATTCGGCTATTGTTGTCCGTGGCGTCCTCGCGCTAGCTCGGCTTCCTTATTGCAGTACAGGCTTAGAACCTTATCCTTTCAGGTGTTGTTCCCGTGTCCTTCAGGGTGTTGCAAATTAATTGTGAGTAATGAAGTTCGGATTCCAGGAACCTGGTCGTAGTGGCGACAGCTCGTTGTCTTGAGGAGGTCTGAATCTGCACACCTCCTGAGCGGGTACCATGATCGAGTTTTCCCAGACTTAGATCAACACCGATATCACTCATCCAAGGAATCCAGATGGACAAACGAAATAACGACCAGACTAGACGACCCGCCAAAACAAAAACACTTGGGAAACGATCCTACAACCAACCCCCCTGCCGATACCAAGGATACCGGACAGCTCAGAGTCCCACCCCCCCTGAAATCAGGGTGTGCGTAAGAGCATTTTTTCCATGGGCCGGTTCTACTCTAGCATATCATGTAGATCTAGACCTGCCAGTTGCTACGTAGTAAAAGCGCTTGTCCAAAAGAAAGGGGTACTGGTTACATATGTAAATAACTCAAGAAATATTGCGCAGTGTCTCGCAAACAACTAAGATTACATATTCAATGAAATAGCGAGTGCAGTGGTTTCTCCGACACGAGGAAGTGTGTGGCTACCCATATCTGTCGGGGAAAGGGAGGGTTAGAAGATATAGGTATTACATCTATGTCAACCGTGGGTCAGTATGCAGACCAAGTGACATTCCGGGTCTGAGGTGCGTACTATCCACATCCAAATCGCTTCTAGCGTGTTCCGCGGTGGAGGATCGTCGACTCTGCAGTGTCGCGTGGTCAGCATCGGTGCGGCGCAACGCACCGTTCACAATAATCAACATGGTGACGCACGTCATTTCTTCGAATTCTGCTACGTTGCTCACTAAATCGATTTCGTCCGCCCTATATGTGGACACACCCTTGACCAGCCTGGCACCGAGGTACAGTATCGGGAAGAGCACGACCGGTAAGTACTGGGTCACGAATGTAGCGGTCGACCATTGATCCTTCAAAAAGACTTGCCAAGCCCCAAACTAGAGTGAACCGTTAGCCAAATGCGCCAACTACATGCATAGCAGGGATGCCCACGAGCAGGACAAGTGCAGATCCGCAGACACACCACCATCCAGCGAACGGCTGCAACCTAGAGGTGAACGGAAGCTTCTCTCTATCAATACCCTGTGCTTTCATGCCCTCGTAGAACCTGAGATACGTTACTCCGATGCCAAACCAGGTGATTAGCCCCGAGGTAGCCTCAAAGTTGGAAAGCCAGGTAAAGACGATGCCAGAGCTATTCCCCAGGGCCATGTAAGCGAGGAATGAAAAGCAAGCGCAGGCTCCGACAGCGACGTAGGGGAGCCCAGTGGACGTTGTTCGACTGAGGATTTTTGAGGCGCTACCAGAGACAGCAAGACCGTCTGAGGAGTAATGTATCATTCATTGGCAAGATCACAGAAAAGATGCATACACAAACTGCGTGATGCGAGGTATAGGTCACTTGAACTGGCAGACCACGCAGCTGTTAGAAAGGCAGCATTAAGAATCTACGAGAATCCTCAGAGTCTGACAGAAACGAGACAATGGTCCACGGCGTACCGATGGCAAGACCTTGATGCCAGCTCGATTGAAAGCAATGACAAAAGGAGAAGCAGAAGCATTGTTGGAGTCAAGGTCGAGCAATGAATTGTCGGAGGGGACAAGTAAGCCGATGACAAGCACGCCTCCAATATAGAACAGCATAACACGGAGATAAACCTTCTTGATTGCCTTCGGGATGCTCCGGCGGGGATTGCGCGCTTCAGCAGCTATCATCTAGAGATTCTGTCAGTCAAGGCAGAGTAGAGTGGTGGCAAAAACACAAACTGCTACTGATTCAGTGCCAAGGTACGCGAACATAGCTTGAGTGACGACGCTGCAAGTGCTAAGGAAGTGTCCCTTTGGTCCAGTGAAGCCACGGTAGTTCGCGAATGGTCCAGGATTTCTCCAGTACCGGAAACCAATGCGATCGTGATTTGGGCTTCCCCCTAAATCAACAATGATACCAAGAACAATCATTCCTACTATCGTAATGACTTTGATTGAGCTGGAGACAGATATATGAGCAGGAAATTGGGAGAAACAGTGAAGGTAGTTTTAACCTGAACCAGAACTCCGACTCTCCGTATGCACCTGGGGCGGGTTGTAGGAACAATATGATGGACAAAAAAGTGCTTACGGACGCCCAGGGCGTTAATACCGATGGCAATGACCAAGCACATGGTAATCCAGACGGCCGGGTTGATAGTCGTGTTCCAGAAACTCATCAACTTGGCAGCTGCAGTCAATTCGGCTGTAAAATATCCAGCAACAAACAAATTTCGAGTTTAATCACACGAACTAGGCAGGCCAATCTAATTGGCAAGGGTGAGGAAAGGAGCAGGATCTAACGGGATGATCTCACCGTCCAGCAGTACCAATAATTCCAACCAATCGCAAAAGCCAAAGCAGGATCTACAAATCTCCCGGCGAGTGTGATGAAGCCCCCCGGGAGGGGTAAAAAAGTCGTCATCTCACCAAGAGAAAGCTACAGCGAGAAGTGAGACTGTGTGCGATCACACTTATTGGATAGAATGACAGACCATAGTTGCAAAGCATATTGATCCCATAAACAAGTAGCCCAAGAGCAAACCTAAGGGGCCACCATCCTTGAGAGAGGCAGCTGTCCCGAGGAAGAGACCTGTCCCGAGGACGCCACTAATACTGGAAACCAAGGTCAGCGGGTCAAAGTGGAAGGTAAGCACCACAGATTTTCCATACCTAATCATGGTGACATGACGGTTTTCTAGATTGCGCCGCAGAGCACGATGAACCTCGGGCTTTGTTTCGTCTTCAGCGATGCTAGTGCGACCATTCTGGAGCATGTGCGACTCCATGACCGACGAGGAAGAGAGGCGACCAGTGTGAGAAAACCTTGAAAAAATCGCTGGCAGAGGATCGTCCAGACCTCGCTTTTGGATACCATGGCGGTGCCGATACGGTGCAAGTGGCTGGTTGCCACATGCCTAACTGTTTGATTTACGGTATTCGAAGACACCACAGACTCGGAACATCGAGCTCCTTGACAAGCTGCCAGCGATTTAGCAAATAGGGGATCAAACCGCGCCAGCGCTCACAAGCTCGCGTTGCACGACCAAAACCAAACGCTCCGAGCGAGTGCGATTGAATCGTACAGTGCTGGATATTCCCGATACGTAGGGCCTACGATGGGTAGGGGTGCCCGGGTAACCTGCGACGGGCAACCTGCGGGTCGGCGACGGGTGGGTTACGGTGGGTACGAGTAACCTGGGTGGGTATGGGCGCAGGGGGTATCGAAAGTGGTATAACCCGGGTATACCCGTGGTCACTGGGGGTAAAACATAGGTTGCAAGCGCCTGACAAGTGACATGCCCATGTCAACTGTTAGCAGATACTCGCTAAATGATAATGCTGCTACTTCCTCGTACTCCACTGGCAACCAGATGTCCTCGCTGCCAGTGCTTCCAAGACCCTACCGATACGTACGTACTAGAACTATTCGCCTATGTTTATATTTATATTTATTTACTTTACCTTGTTTGCTCACTCGCCCACTTTGTCATGCCTCCGAGGCATGAAATCGGTTTGGGGGAGTGGGCGTTATAAACCGCATCGGGTTCTGCCACGGATGTAGAAGTGAGTAGAACCGCGATTGTACCGGCACGTGGCAGAAAGAAGCGGGCACCAAGGGAGAATAAATATTCACCTGTTAACTTCCGTGAAGTTCCGTCTGATGAAGGCCGCTTCGCTTGCCCATTGTCTTGATGGAAAATGCTCCATTCAAGTACAGAGCGGGCTGTGATGCGTAAGCAGCGAAGAACCTGGATTTCTTGCTTGGGTCTTTCTCCATCTGGATCCATTTGGTGTGGGTGGGTTTTTGGACCATACTGGCGGTGAGGGCACGGATGAAGTGATCAAGGTTTCTTTCACCCGAAAGGTTCACAACCTGCTGTCTCAAGATGATTCGCTGTTTGCACACGACGCTAGCTTTCCATACAATGTTGGAACATTATGCAGCGTCGCGAGCTAAATCGTTTTTTGATTACCTGTACACGAGAAAGTATCTCTCAGGCTGGGTAGGACGTTGTACAATGTTGCATCCGCCATCACCGATCTGATGTGGCATTGGTTGGCTGATCCTTGAGCTCAGTCTGTAACCGGACCGGAGAAGCAGGCGATCGCAGTGTTGAATAAGCTGCAAAACGTGTCGCGTCATCTTCTTACAAGCAGTGTAGACACAATGAAATTAGATCCGTACATTTGGTACTCCTGCGCTTTTTATAACTGTGAACCCATCTGATTTACTTTCTCATACCTTTTATAAATGTGCGACACTCGTAAGTGTAATATGTCCGCCTAATCTACTATAGCCCTCGAAAACCTAAGACTGGGGTCCAGGAATGCCCAGAGGGCCGTATAAAAGCGCTTGTCCAAAAAAGAGAAAGGGGTATTGGTCACATAAAATGGTACACACTCAAT
>JBBPOC010001389.1:0-10191 GCA_038091235.1 Tylopilus rubrobrunneus | reverse complement strand
AAAAGCATGAAATAGCAACATATTACATATTAGCAGTATTACAAATAAATGTTCACCATCAAAATACATGACTAATTTAGAAAACTATCAACTATTTTATGAAAATTTCAAAAATATCCAGTATTTCAGTGAATTATCCATGGGAGGTTTTTCCTGATGTAAAGGCCGACTTGCCCGACTCGCTGGGATCTATTCCCCCGCAACGCCTTGCTCAAGATCCTGCGGAGAAGGTCTGTTTATACTTCCTGCTTGAATGGTTCCACGTCATCGTGCAAGAACGTTTGCGGTATGTACCTGTACCATCTACACCCACATCAAAGACATCGTCCATTTTCGGTTCACCACGCGTTCTGTCACAAGCTAGCGGCCTAGTGTCACAATCATTCTTCAAGAGTGATAGTGGTTCCGCATCATCCCCGTCCTTGCGTCCACAGTACCCTTCTTCGGCGCCATCTTCCAGAGCGACACTCGGCGTCGCCCTCGCCACCCACCCGCTTTTTGTTCACCGCCAAGTCCCGGCGGGATCACTTAGGGGCTCTCAGTCAAATCTTTGTGGGGGAACCTGACGATTCGCACCCGCATTTCTTTTTCTCTGGGAAGACCGGCAGGCATTGACTGTCTTTGTCTTCCGAGTCGTTCGGCAGCCCAGCGAGGCAGATTAAGAACCTTTCGCTCTCGTCAGGTCCAAGAGGAAACGTAACAACATCAAGCTTTATGTCTGCCGCGTCTTTATCATAGACGATTGCGAGGACTTCATTCCCGAATACTTGCACTTCGTCAGTGGTATCGTCGACTCTGAAGATCTTCCCCTCAACGCTTCCCGCGAGATTCTCCAACAGAACAAGATTCTCAAAGTCATCCGTAAGAACATCGCCAAGAAGCGCTTGGACCTTTCAGCGAGATCTGCGAGGCCAAGGACAACTTCAACGAGGTCTATAAGGCCTTCTGAAAGAACTTGAAACCCGGTATCCACGAGGTCACTCAAACCGTGGCAAGTTCTCAAAGTTCTCACGCTTCTGCTCTACGAAGGCCACCGAGGGCAGACCTCTCTCAAAGGTGTGTCCTTGCCCATGCGCGTCGTAGAACCAACGCTCAATCATGAGCTTTAGACTACATCATTCGTATGCCCGAGATCCAGGAATTGATTTACTTCCTCACGGGTGAATCTCTCACTGCTGTGAAGGAGTCGCCCTTCCTCGGAGTCCTCATTGAGAAGGGTTTCGAAGTGCTGCTCCTGGTTGACCCCATCGATGCAGCTCAACTCAAGGAGTTCGAGGGCAAGGAGCTCGTCTGCGTGTCGAAGGAGGGTCTTGAGCTCGAGGAGACGGAGGAAGACAAGAAAGTTCGCGAGGAGGAGGCTGCCCAGTTCAACGACCTGTGCACGACGATCAAGGAGGCTCTCGGCGACAAGGAGAAGGTCATCATCTCCAACCGAATCACTGATTCGGTGTGTGTTCTTGTTACTGGTCAATTTGGTTGATCATCGAACGTATTAGTATGTTTAAGTTACTAATGGTATCTGAGTCCAACTGAATGATCATTTACAGGAGCGGAAGCCCAGGCTCTTTGCGACTGACTCATTATACAGGGTGTCCGAAGACATCGGAGCACAATGCCCACAATACTATCGTCAAGCTGAAGCGCGGAGTTACCATGGACAAGGCTGACAGGTCAGACTGAGATCTGATGAACCCGAGTCTGCTGTTTGAGACAGCTCTCCTTACATCTGGATTCTCGCTCGATGCCATCCCGTGTCCTTTGCCAAGCGCATCCACCGTCTGCCGTCTGTCGCATCGTCTTGCGGTGGTCATGCAACACCCTCACATTTTACACTCGCGACTGCTTCTGCTCCTTTCTCCATTAGTGTGGGACGTATGCCCTCTACATCACTTAGCAGAGTTACCGTATGACAGCAGCCTGAGGACGGAATGTCTGGCATCACACCAGGTACCACAGCTTTTGCACGGAGGTCCGGTTAATGTTTCTTCAAACATCCAACTTGTGATGACGTGACAACGACGACGATGACAAGGGCACAAGGAGGGTGAGGTTGTGCCCTCTCATTCCTGGTCTTGTCGGTGGCAGGTGGCTCCTGGCCTGTCAATCAAACCGATGGTTTGTGTTGTATGAGGTATTCAGGTGCGTCTTCATCCTTTTCGCATGTTGGTTGACCTTCTAGGTAGGTTCCTGAGTCGGCTGTCTGACTGCTTGTAGTCTCATTGTAGCGCGTATCGGTGGCTATCGGATGGCCTACACGTCCTCCTGGGTCGTCTGTAGCCTCTGACTCGGAGGCATCTCTTGGCGCTCCCAACACTCTGCTTGCCCTGACCGCCATCTCGCCCTCCCATTCCCTCAGGCTTGTCGGTGGCTTGTCCAGTGTGGGTGTCTGGATGATGGTCGTCGTCACCGTGACCTGTTCAAGTTATGTCCGCCGTGGTGTCCATCCAAGTCCAACTCGGATGGTCGTCATGGTGTTGCCAGTGGATCCGAGTCCGAGTCTGTTGTGATCTCTGTGTTGGCCGTGTACTTTCAAGGTTACTGTAGTTTCCGAGTCTGTATCTTGGCATACAATAGTTTTTTTCCAACCTATCAGTGAACCTGAGTCAATCTGAAACAAAAAAAGGCCAACTTGAATCTAGTGCCAGTGCCAGTGGGCTGCTAGTATGCTGTAACACCATGACACTGACATAACTGTGGTGTGCCAGTGGTCATATGGAGACTGTAGCTGAGGTATCTTGCAGGTGATACTAGTATTTTAAGTTCTTGCCTTTGAGGTCATTCTGACATTGAAAGTAATCAAATATTTTACTTGAGAGGGTTGATATGCTTGGTGATAATGTAGCCAGACATCTAACATTTGATCAAACATGGCCATGTCTGAATCTGTGTTTTATTTGTGGGTAATATATGATCATTTGTTGACAGTGATTGCTCAGGACTGCACCTGAATGGTGTTCATTGATAATTAATTATTTTTCTTTGTCTGAATGATATAGTATTGACAACAGATGATCATCCACTGGTCACTAGCTGTCTTAAATGTGAATATGTATCAGTATAAATCATGTACCCTCAGTATGAATGTGAAATCTCAGTGGTTATAAATGCTTATTGTTTCCATAGAATAATTTTGGGTGTTTATCAGAACTATCTGGTTATATCAGCTCTTCACTGTTTCCCTGATGGAAGCTGCTAAACGCGTCAGAACACGGGCACAGACGCTCGTAGCAAGTTGAGGGGAAGAACTCACCATATCGACCCCCAGATGACCCATACAACCTGGGCGGCGAATGGCACAACATCCGGGATCATCCTAGGAACGTCAACAGCAAGCGCATTGACGGGGCGGATGCACTGAATCAATATACCGGCGCTGGGGATCAGGCGAAGGGATGTGTCGAAGTTGAACGGAGCCGCGGAAACGTTGTAGGCAGTGGCGGATACAATGGGGAATGCCCCAGGAACAAGGGAGGCGAGTGCATCGACATATAGGGCCAGGAGGTCCAGAGGGCGACCAGGAGGCAATGGAGGGCATTGTGCGCGATTGGAACAGTGCAAACGATGTCGACAGTGTCGGAGACAAATGGTGGCCGCAAGAGTCTGTCCTCGACCCGTGTCATCGACGTGGGCACGGGCTGGAGCACAGGCTCAGGTGGGGGCGCAGGCGCTGGTACTGTGGCGGCCAATGCTAGGGTCTGTATTGTCGGCCCATCCTTGACCTTGGTCGCCGGCGTAGGTGGCATGACAGAAGCGTTCGGCGTGCGCGAAGACGGACTTCCCGCGCCCGCGTTCAACCTCGCCAACAACCTCAAATCACTCAAACGTGTGGAACATACGTCGTTGAGCACTTCGGCGAGCGTCATAGGTGTCTTCAGACAGGGTACACGTGGGAGTGCAATGAACGGGCGATTTCTTCATTGTAGGTCATGCGTTTTGCTACAGAGAGCGGTGAGGTGAACTAGATCAAAAGTGAAAATACGACGACATGCATATGCACTTGGATCTCACACACGTCCATGCTGACAAATCGTCCCTGGCTATGTGGACAGAAATCAATCGGTATGATGCCAACGATCAACAAAAACGCGCGGAGGACATGTGTATCAGTCCCAGAGCAACACGAGTATGTATATAAAGCAGACGCACTTGAGTTTTGTGCGGTCCTCAGCAGATTCAAGGTCGTTGTCTGCTTGCGTGCCGGCAAAGATGGTCCTTGTCGAGACCCTACTCTGCCGCTCGTGTTGGCTTTGTGGGCCGCATCTACGAGAGCATCCCGGAAAAGTCTGAGGATCTGCTGCTGGGATGGGTGCTAGTAAGGGTGGGCGCAGAGATGGCGTTGTCACGTCATTGTCATGCCAGTGACGAGGCTGAGGGAGAAGGTTAGGGCGTGTCGTTGTCGTGACGAGGGAGAGGGTTATTTGGGGGTGTTGCTTAATGGCGTTGAGGCTGCGGTTGGGTCATTTGGGTAGACTGGTGACCAATCCGTCCAAAAGAGGCAGCCGCGACAAAGAGGCAAGCTGTCGGCGGTCTTTGTCACGGCTGCCCCTTTTGGACGGACTGGTCACCAGTCTACATTCAAGTTCTCCTGGGCTTCACCCCTGAAAGGTGACCGGTACGTGTGATACACTGCCGCTAACAATTGGAGTTAGATGCTTACATGGCTATCGTCTGCGGAGAACGGAGTGCCCTCTGTGAATGCTATGTCTCTAGTGCTGACTTGGAGGTACATTGTGATTGATGTTCACCTGTCACATTGCCAGTGACTCTCATGCATTGTGGCATACACATCAACCCCATTTGTCGCGTTTTACGTTGCTCGTCTGTGAGCGGCATATCCTTGCAAGCGTACCTGATGGCATCCGTGTCAATGCCACATACAGCATTCAAGTTCTTCAACAGGACCTTGCCAACACATGTCACCCTAACTGCGTGTGGCATCGTCCACGTCTATTCGTGCTCTTCGCCATGCACGCAGACCAGGTGTGTGCTCCTCCAGGCACATATTCTGTTCATATGTGCGGCTGAGCGACATGTTCACCAGGGTATCCTTATCTTGTGTCAGTCAGCACAAGCAGAACACTTCATATACAACAAGCTCCAAGCAGGACTGAGTGCACTCTGTATGCATGCGATTGACTGGCTGTACACTTGTTTTCATCGCTATCCGAGTCATGCGGTGATGGGCCTATCCGGGCTGGACCATTCATGTCCGAGACTCGGACTCGCAGAGAAAAGGGTGAGTCACGGATAGAAGTTTGAAGGGGCAATGATCTGGTACGTTAAGAAACTCCAGTGCCCTCTGGACCCGGTGTCATGCTCGTTGGAACAAGTGCTAGCATTTGATCTATTAGGTAAATATATATCTACTATCAAGTATCTTGACTGTTAGACGACTGTCACAACGTGCCAATCCCCTCCTTGTCGTGCGCGCGTTTGTTAACATACAAGCTTGCTTGCTCTGTCGGTGACAAGACAGATGAAGCACGGTTCACAAGCGACCCTGATTGACTCGTGGCATCAGACCAACGTTGCAGAGAGGCATTGGGGATCTACCTTGCGCATGATGACCTCGGCAACGCGGCAGGCCAGGTCACTTCACGCACTAGGGGTTAGGATTACATATCCTGAACACGTGCCACGAGTGATGACGTCGTAGAATCATTCCAAACTCTGATCAGAGTCAACTTGAATCCAAGTCTACTAGTAAGTGCTAGGCCGAAGTGGTGGGGTTTTTTTTAATTGTCCTGAATGCCATGCCTCATGGTGGACAGTACATGCGTGCACTGGCAAAGGTAATAGTTCCCTCGGGTGCTTACTGTTTTATGTCATCTCATGCATGCTAAACAAAGGTCTCACTGCCCGCCAGATTCATGCAACCCCAACTTGAACCCGATTCATATCCATTCCCCCATTCAATATTATGGCATCACTACTGGCAAGTGGGATACTAGTATATGCTCGTACTTGGTTGGTCACTGGGTCAATACTGGGCTCCGCTTCGATGAAACTCAACCTTCAGGTCCAAGTTCGACGCTACCGGAAAGATGGTACATGATGCTAAGTGAGTATTGTCGTTCGATTGTGTTCCTCGGCAGTGGCTAATGATTGCTTGAGGAACAAGAGGTGTGAATGTACGTACAATTACAAACTTTATGTACATACTAGTGCATATTTTAAAGGGTTTTCCGGACTACAAAGGTAGAGATTTATGACTCGTGGGTGCCAATGCTTGCAACTCCCCCACCATCATGCAGGCAAATTGGCCTATGATGCCCGTCAACCCGGGCCCCGATGGCAAACAATCGTCTGATATGGCCTTTCAAAACCAAAGCCTTCTCTTTGCCCAAGACAGCGCCGTTGTACCATCTTCCCAGCCACTGCAGCTACCTATCGATTTTAATCTGATCCCATACGACCAAGGCGCTGGTTCATCATTATTCTACCTGCTGATCTCACCATGACTGAACAGTGTAGATTTCATGATGATCCTCCTCCATGGCGAAACCGAAGGCTGGGTCAGCGTTGGTCACGATTGCTACACCTCTCTGGCGAATGCAATTCTATCTGACCAAATTTCTCTTCATCGTGTTGCTGAACAGTCTCTCTCGTTTCCCACGGAGGTTGTGGCACAGGAAATGTACGATTCGGTTTGCAGGCATATTGTTGCCGACTTACCAGGTAAGTTCACTAATCTGGTAGGATTCTATTACTGACACGTTTACCAGTCCCAATCACTATTCCAAACCTCCGTGAGGTCCTTGCAGACCCAGGAAACAACGTGCTCCCCGCAATTGTCACCCATGGGGTGAGTGCTCCAGTCCGCGTCGAACTGAAACTCACTAATTTCACAATTTCAATGCACACAGCTGAAAGCCATGCCTCAGTCCTACCTCGACAAGGTATGGAAAGCCGTCGGAAGGCTCCTCGGATCCCCCAATAAATTGATATCCGGCGATGCGCTTTTCTACTACGTTCGGACCCCCAATGTTGCTGCCGTCCTTATGCCATATGAGTGTCGTCACGTTGAGTCTGGATTGGCGTGGAGCGATGAGCACAGGTATGCTTTTCTCCATGACATTGACGCAAAGACCACAAGCCTGAGGCTGGAAACATATTTTACGACTGTTGTCGGCAAGTATATGATATGGGCTATGTTTGTGGACAAAACATCACCGTATTATATTGGGCTTCCTGAGCTGCGTGTGTCTGAGGACGGCACCTTTGTCACCTTGAAAGAGGCACAGGAGCAGTGCCTTTTTGAAAAGGCCGCATTCTGCTTAGCCTGGGTGAGTGCTCTAGCCATGTGCAATGATTCTCTAACGGTCAATCCGTCAGATTGCTGCGGAGACTCGGATTAGAGGGTTGTCTGCCTATTCGTTTGAAGCAGATATCGTCCTCACACCGGACCGTGTCACGGTTGTCGCACAGGACCAAGACCAGCTCCGTGCTCTTTTCGAGAGACTATTGAATAAAAAGGGACCAGTCTGGGAAGCCCTCTGCAGGTTTATTCAATCAATTTTGGTGTGATCTTTGTATGTACATATGGTTCTGCTCTCTGTCTGAAGTCAATGAGGTTTTTGCAATATATTTCCATGTTTTTGTGCCCTTTCTCTACACTGAAACGATTACGTTTAAGGTCGGAGTGCATGGAATTACGGCCCTGGGGGTATGGATGGTAATCTGGACCGGCCCAGAAGTGGCAAGGTCCTAGGGCCTCATTTAAACCTAATGGTAAGAAGACTCATCTTGGAAACTATGCTGGTACTGGGACGCCAGCAAGCACCGACTCGGAGATGTCGTCTCCTGCCGTGAGTTGTCCTTTATGGTTTCATTCAAACTTATATGGCACTCGACTCAGGCTGATGCAATATATATATCTTTGTAGACATCATTCTTGTCCTCTCGGAAAACCTATGCATCAACCTACACAATGGGCACAGCAAGCACCCCCTCCGCTTCAATCGACAGACTTTCCACCGCTCAGCGTCAACCCAACCGCAGAGAATAGCACAACTCAGCATCTACACTCATGCCAGCACACAGACCAAAAGGTCCCTGGATGGCCAGTGGTGTGGCGATGAGTCGCAGTCTGATACTGCAGGAAAAAATACTTCGGGGCGAGGTTGTCGCGAATGCGACCCTGCCAGTGGTGGACAAGATTGGGTTACTGTCGGTCGAGCATAAGGATAGCGAGGGTCATATGAACGCAGCCAATGGTGTCACAGTCACGGTGGCATTGACTACTTGGTAGACTTCGGTAAGCATTTCGTTTCGTTTGGGTGTCATTGCATGATATTGAAGCAAGGAAGAAACAGTATGCCTCTTGCCTCTGCCCTGAAACTCAGTGCCGGTGCGTGTACTCGAACTTTCTCAACAGAGCCCTTGTTTCAACTCCCTCACCTACAGAGTTCAACAATGCTGGGTGCTCATCTCCGAGGTCAACCTGAAGTACCTCCTCGAGGACAGGAACCAGGACATGTCGGACACAGCATATGTTGTGTCCCTCTCACCTTAAGAGTGCGCACCTTGACTAAATCACAATGCAGCGTGTACAACAGAATGTTTGAGTACGTCAAGACATTTGCCAAGTTCAGCACGACCCCCCCTTATGCATACATAGTGTTGGTGTTGTGCAATCTATTATGTACATATCCATGTCGTATGAAGGCTGTCATGCCGTTGTCATTTATCCAATACGGTGTCCAAGGTACTACATCATAAAGGGAAACTCCTACTAGTATATAGTCCGTGCCTCTATACGCGTCACGGAGTACATATTGGAGTCCAAGGAAAGAATAAGAAGCTATGTCACATGGTGACAAACAGTCAGTATCCCACTCACCCATATAGACAACCCCGGGCCAGTGCTATCCCCTAGTCCACGTGATGTCAAAACCCTGTATCCCTTCTTTGCCGTACTTTGTTCACGAATCCGGCGTGAAAACAGCCTATCAAGCCAGCAAAAGCCCTCGGCTGTCGCAGGCTCTTCCTTCCCTGCCCTCAGAAATTGCTATTCTTGCAACCAGCCAGGGTAGAAGGGTTTCCAGGCAAGAATACACCAATATAATCAAGGATGGCATCAAACTCTTGGTGAGATTCGAAGGATTGTTAGTCAAAATGCGTCTGACCAATGTTATCAGCGGCTTCCAGCTTCCCCATACCCCCAACCAGCCTGAGATGTTCTACATGTGAACTTCCGGGAAGCACTTGTGAATAGGAATGAATCTGCACTAAGATTTGCCACTGCGCAGAGAAAATGGGAAGATTCGGAGGGCGCTCTGTGGCAAGCTTTGGGTGAGAGGGAGCTTGAGATATTGTCTCAAGCTCATGTCATTGTGGACGAAGCCAACACTGATATCATGTTCGGGCAGTTTCTGAACGCCCTCATTCGAATGAGGTTCCAGGGTTTTCAAGACGGTGTTAGAGCCTGAGCGCGCTTTGATTCAACAGTGAGTTCTCGCTCTGAGTCCTGCGGACTGTGCAGCACTGATCTTGTGTTGTAGTAAATACTATGATCAACCGTCATTTTTCACTCCTGCCTCGTTATTATGGTATCACTCTGCTCATACATATATGTACTCTTTGTTCTATGTGCCCTCATGTTGTTTGTGATACTCGTGTACTAGTAGCAATACCACTATGCGTTATGCCTCTGATTGACGCTCGGCAACCTATGAATCATGCTTCCTGATTGATTGCCACAAGATCATGATACATCCGGGCCCCACCGCATCTCTCATGCCCTGAGTGGAGTAGTATCACATGACGACGAGACAAAGTTACTGACATCACTCAGGTTGCGATGATGCTTTATTCACACAGTATTTCACGAGTCACGACTGTCATATACCGTCCTAACTCCGACCCTCCAGAACCATCTCCGGTTCCCTCACCTTGAACTCCGATGCATTCTCGCTCGGGAGTTCACCTCCGACCTCCGGACTTCCGCTACATTACACTCTCATAACTTTCTGACTCACTTACGTTTACTCCGTTCCCCTTTTGTACTAGATCCGCTTTCTAATTATCTCCGAACCTGTGTAGCACAGCTCCGGCTATGTTTCCCTCCGTATCCGTCTTACTCATCTCCGTTCCGCGTTTACTAATCAGTTACTAATGCGATGAACTCCGTTAGTAATCCGATGCAACTCCGTAGTATATATAGTGTAGTTTTCATGTATCTAGCTTTAG
>JBBPOC010001388.1:0-10194 GCA_038091235.1 Tylopilus rubrobrunneus | reverse complement strand
CTGTGGAGGTTTGAGGGTTCCCCCGTTGACGGGATGAGCGCGATGACCGGATGACTGATGTCGAAGGGCCAACATTCGCAGTAGCCTGGTATGGAACAGAGGAGCTTGAGGATGCCGGGTTCAATTGAAAGTTGATAAAAGCGGGTGCATTGTTAAATGAATGCGCGGACGACATGGAAGACCGTTGCTGATTAGTCTAAATTATCAACGAATCGTTTGAATAAAGACCAAACACGGCAACTTACGACATCTGGAGGGTAACGAGGATGCGACGCGGTGAATTGCGGCCAGTGGCTAGCCTGATTAGTTTATCAATGAGTCATTTGAGCAATGACCAAACAAAGCAACTTACAACGTTTGGAGAGAAATGAGGATGAGCCGACGATGTGGTGGATTGTTGCCAGTGGCCTGCCTGATTGGTCGGAATCCTCGACGATCGTCTGAGTACAAAGTAGAAGGCGACTCACTCCACTCGGGGACTCCGCAAACATGGGGTTGACCGGTGTGGTCTGACCTTCCAGATTGATAGGACTTAAATGGGATGGGTCAGCAGCCCCCACATCAGTCGACACTTGTTGCGCATAAAGGTCTGGTCTGAGGTTGAAGTAGCACCCCTGGCCTGGTTCGGGGGAGAAATGTTGAAGGGGTGGGTGGTTTGGATGCATGGAGACAACGGACAGACAAGGAGGGGGGAAGACGAATGGAAACACAACTGCTTCAATACATATATCAAGAACAAAGGTTGTATGCTGACCGTACGAGCATATTTATAACTGCTTATCGGCATCAAATGGAGGGGAAATGTGGGAAGCGTCCAATCCATCGAATTCTTCCTCACTATCTTCAGCGAACAAATCCTTTCCAGCTCCGCGGACCACTTCCGACCAACGTGCATCCCGTGTACCAATGACATGTTCCATTTGGTCTACATGTGATCTGGCTTCTGATAACGCAGCTAATTCTTGAGCTTGACTGGCCTGGAAACACATCACGTTATCTCTAAGTTCCGGTGCGCTGCGCACACCGAGGGCCTCATCGAGAAGTTCAATGCGGGCGTGAAGGGTCGCGAGGTCTCCAGAGTGCTGGTCGTATATGGCGTTGAGAAAGTCTATATGGCGTTGCGAAGATTCAATTTCTGCTGATGTGAGGGCGAGCCGTTGGATAATGCAGTTGTGGTCTGCCACTTTAGCGTGGAGCGCTGCCCGTAGAATTCTATCTGGCATCGCGGAAAGAGCAGTAACAAATCCATGTTTGTTCTATGTATGTAAGGCAATCGTCTAGGCGCTGAGCAATAGCATAACTCACATCCTGGACATCACTCCTTGTCAAGTCAACGGGAAGTGTGATTCCCAATGCCCGTGCTGCATAACGCAGCCCAGAGGGAATATCACTGCCGTGGGAGGGATCAAATCGTGGATTTGAGGAACCGGGAGAACCGGGTTCTTCAGAAGTGTACCGTCTGTAGGATAGAATGGAGGAGGGGGGAGGAGGAGGGCTGAATGAGATGGGGTGCGGACGAACGAGATTGTCCGAAATTGACATTCTTTTGATACCCGGCTGTCGGGTTGGACTGTCGTCGAATGCGAGTTGAGAATAGTGTCGCCTGGACTGGACTTGGGCGAGATCACTCGGGCTCTCCCGGGGGGTAGGCAAGGAGGAGTCGACTGATGAAGTGAGTGAAGGGGAGAGTGGTGGTACAGCAGCCAATGCGGTGGAAGGTTCGCTTCCAGACATATGAGTCGACGGATAGCGAGCCCTGAGATCATACCAAACACTTTGGCAGCTAGTCGGAGTGAATATCTGAGCTCGAAATAGGAACAAACAATGAAGTGAAATCCAAGAGTTTGGCGACAACATTCTTCGCAGTTTTTGGACATCATTGGGTTATTTCGAAGATTGTCATTCGTGATCACAGACTCTGGCCGTACTCACCGTGGGAAAAGTATATAAACGAGATCCTATAAGTAGTGATGTTCGCTGCTTCGACGGAGTGCGAGATGATATTGGTATCGATCTAAAAAATGTAGGGCTGAGCAACAGATCAACGTGGACATTGCTCACCATTTGTCATCACGTTTTACGGTGTAAGTTAAGTTTTCCAGGAAGTGTGATCGGCAGAGCTTCAAATCAGATTCAAAAGGAAATATTAGAGTCTCTAACCAAGTACTTACTATTTCAAGCTATGCCGGATCGCGCGATGATGTTGATATCGATGTCTCACAGCAAAGCATAAACGCGTGTGTCTGGGCCGACCGAAGATCAAAATGCATCGTGCTCAGGCTCCAGCGCAACCAACGGCCAGAGGGACAGTACATAACGTGTCACGGTTCGAGTTCGGTTTTTCCGGGATATTTGCCAGCACTGTGGCGTTTGGTCAGCCCGTGAGATCGAATCGATCAGTAGTATAACGCGTCAAACTTCAAGACTGCTTCAGAGCAACAACCGTACCTGAGGAAAGGTAACCCTGCACTAAGTGTCCTGGCTGACTCGTGTCCCGCCGACACTAGACGAAGACGAAATGTTTCGCTACTTCCGCGAAGCGTCGTTACCTATGCGTCGCCGTTAGTTGAGATAAGACTGACAGATTGGTGCCGCAACTATGTGGATGAGGTTGGAAAAATGCTGCCGTGCTTACTTTCCCAAGTAAACAGTGCAAAATTGCGGATAACATTGAACCATTGCTGTCACGGTATACTAAAATCGGTCATCTTTGATAGAAAGACAATTACTATATCGGGCCACAACCTATAACCCCGTCGACGTACAGAGTTGTCCGCACTGAGACCACCCCATTTCGACGCAGACGGACCACCCTGCCAATTCATATTGACTTGCAGCGCGCCATAGATCTTGCTTGGTGAAACAGGAAGACACCTTTTTTTGCCGGCCATGTCCATGCCTGTACTAATGCTTCCTCCGGGGACGTTCCACTACGTGCAACCTCAAAGCCTCCGTCACACCAGCGACATCCGGAGCAACTTGAACCCTTTTACGACGAGTCGTTTAGGAATGTTTCGGGCCTCCCAGACGGGTGGTCCTGGTTAGTTGCCGTTTGACATCGAACTTCAAATTCTGCGTACCCCGTTTGGTGCTCTCGCGGGAAGTATCACCAGCGCATAACAATACGACCGAGCACACTAGCTATGTTACACTTCGTTCAATGCGTTCACGTATCTCGAAAGGCCGACAAGCCAAACAGGTCATTCCAGGCACTCGATATCAGATCTTCAGGACTACTCGCCCTGCAATTTTTCCTTGCTTCATTTCATCAAATATACTGGAAGATTAACGTCTCGTGAGTACACAGGGGGAGAAAGAATATTCGCACGTACGTCTCCAGCTCCTCCAAGGATCGGAGGGTGTAATGACAAACTACCTTTCCCCTTGCAGCAATCTCCAGGGCCTCGATGGCATCTTGACGGGATCTAAGGGATGGGTATTAGTCATCGGCGTGAATCCATCGCGCGGTCATGGAGTGTATGACACTTGCCCGACCACAGATCCGATCAGCTTAATTTCCTAATGCCGTGGTCCACCTACGTCAGCCATGTTTGCAATACAATGCAGAATATGGGTATACCTTGCCGATCAACACCTCAAAGGGAACTTGGAGTGATGTTGGTGGCACCCCCACGCAAATGATCGTTCCTGTTTTTCGAATGTAGTAGCATGCTTGGGTATATGACACGGCCTGGACAGGCAATCCGATGACCACTGATCAGCACGACGAGGAGACGAAAATGCTTACTACGTCGGCTGAAACGATAATCGCTTGGGGACCGAGCCCATCCGCAGCGGCGATGACATTCTGGACGAGGGCGTCCCCGCTTTCCTTGAAATCGATCCATTTCTCGGCGCCGAGGGAGAGACACAGTTTACGCTTCTCCTCACTGCTGTCTGGGCACGCGCGTGAAAAAAAGTGGGGCGATAATTATCGGTAAGGGGACATGCCTATGGCGATGACACGGAACCCCATCGCGACGGCATATTGGATCGCTGGATCGAGGAGTGTTTGAGCTGAGCAGTGCGGAGGAATAGGGATGGAAATATGCTTACCGAGATGTCCGAGACCGCCGCCTGCGCCAGGAATCGCAAGCCAGCTGCTTGGCAGCGTCCTGATGCACTTGAGGCCTTTGTAAACTGTCAGGCCCTAGAGCGCGATGCGAAAATGAATTAGCGTAGAAGAAAGGTAAATGAGATTGGGGCTTACAGCACACAAGATAGAAGTCGCAGCTGCACTATCAAGCGACTTAGGAATTGGAGTCACATAATAGGTCCATGCAACCTTGAAGGGCAGCATCGATTACTACTCAACACGGAGAGAAAATAGGCTCACCACATATTCGGCAAAGGTCCCGTCCGTGGTGTAGCCGTGGGTGAGTCGCGTGGAGCAAACTAGCGATCGATAGAGATACGAAGTACTGGCTGTACTCACTCGACTCGTATTATCTATTTATTAGACAAGTCGTCAATAGCTAACTTACTAAACAGGATTGAACACGAACGTCAGCAGTGATTCAACCAACAAACTGCCCAAGGCATGATTGATCGCTTGCTGCAGAGTCACAGTGAAATCGGTGAGTTGTCTTAGTCGATTCAAATGGAACGCTGACCGTACGCCAGTGCCAGGCATGCGGGTCAATGACAATAAGCCCGTTGGCAGAATGGTCAGGGTCGTATCGCCAAGGTGAAACTTTTGATGCCTTGTGCCCTAGTATAGCAGTCACATATGGGGCTTTGCGGCAATTGCGTGAAATGGGTACCATTACAATCGGTTCGTCAGAGCCAGCGGTGACGTGTGACCGGGATTCCGTCAGAGTATTACAAAGCTTCATGTCAACTATAAAAGGTATTATCGTTACACAGCCACAATTCTTCACACCATGCAACTTGAATGACCGATTTCCAGTGCCAATTCCGTCAATGATTGACTTGCGCCATGGGCTTCTCCCAACGTGCCCCAATTGTTCCGCAGGTCCCACCTCTTGGCTACACCTCACCTCGTCGATGCTTTTGAATCCCCGCCACCTCGCCCGCGTTCATCCGAGTCGATGCACCCACCTGTCCGGGCTGCAATTCGCTCATACGCCGTCTGAATCCGGTTTGCTCACTCCACAACCCTGCCGCACCATAACTTGGTCTCGCTCGATGATCGAGATCCCGCCTCCTGTGTGGTCGCGTATGATCCCGTGTCTAACGCCGTCATTGCCCAATCGTTACGACCTGAGTTCCCACCCGGGTGTGTTCTTTCGCTCGTTGCCATATTGCCATGTTTACGGCGCGATAAAATTGGTGGCGTTCCCTCTTTCGATTGGCACGCTGGTCGTTGTCAGGTTTGACCCGATAAAGGTTTGCGAAGCTGTGGGACAGTACAGGCCATCCATGTTGTTGGTCGCGTCACACATTCTGGTCGTTCTCGCGTTATGACGGTATGTGTTTGCCTCTTCTTTAACCAACATGGATGTTCCATCTGACGTTCGCTTCGACAGTAATCGAAAAGTACGACGCGACCTCATCTACTCGGGTGCTGCTCCCATGGGGGCAGACCTTGTCGCGGCTATTTGTGGCCGTCTTCAGAAGCTCGGCGCCAACGTTGCTGTCTGCCAGGGTGCGTCCAAGCCATTCATTCCACCCGTCACGTGTCCGATCCTTCTTTCACCACAGCCTACTACGGTCTCACCGAGACCTCTCCGGCGATGACAATCCTGCCTCCAGACGCCAACGTACATCGGCTCCATCGGCTGTGTGCTGCCATCGAAGTGCAGCTGGTTCGCGAAGACGCGGGGGAGGAGAGCGTGTTACTCGATCCTGTCGATTGATCGAGATCGCCAATGAGACACGGCACGTCACTCCAAGATATCGACGACGATGAAGGTGTGTTCATGTAGTGATCTCTTGCGGGTTGCTTGGGCGGGCATTCGGTAGCGTCACCCAAGGCTGTTTGAACAACCCTAGTGCGACGGCTTCGGCGATTACACCCGATGGTTGGTTCAGGATCGGCGGCATTGCGCCCAGCAACGCTGAAGGGTTCCTCACCATCATCGACAGACGCAAAGAACTCGTCAAGTACAAAGTGGGGCATACGGCTTTCATCGTATCGGGTTGGACAGTGTGCTTAAATATGCTTATCGTATAGGGCTTCCAAGGCAAGTTGGTTCACTCAACGCGTTGCTTCTTCTTCGACCATGCTGATGCTGTTTGACGACACGCCAATGCAATCACTTGCCCGCACCAGGCCACGACGCCACTTATCCCTTCGCCACGCAATGCAGACGACTCCAACTCACGATGATGTGTACCTTGCGCGCCATACCGCCAGTCCCTTCGCAACGAGGATGAGAGAGGACTCGACGACCGTGACTCCTCCCACGGTGACTGTCCTGGATGCGCCGGGCACCGGGATACGCCTGCATCACTGGCACTGCCGGTATCGTCGACACTGCAGCCCGTTGTCATATGATTCATATCTTGAGCTCGATGGTTTTATTGTCTCACTAGCTCATTTGGCCGCAGTGGTCTGGGGTACATGGCCGGGTAGCCCATAGTGGGGTGCTGAATGGTGAGCATTAGAACGTATTATAGTGCTGTCGGTAGGCGATGATGACTTTAGGGAATAGAGCTCTGTGTGGCTGGGAACAGGGTCAGGTGGAGTTCTTCGCCTTTTCGTGTGGTGGCGGGGTTCTTGTGCGCATGTCGGACTGGTGATAGTTGGTCGTGAGAAACGGCGCTGGGTCAGCCGAACATTGGACAGGTAGAAACCGTAGAATTTCCTGGATTCGAAAGGTCCATCTGTGGATGAACCTTGAGGGAAAATCCCACACCTCATTTTATGTCATACCAGTGGGTCCAATGATGTAAGTCCGTATTCAAGTCACACTGTATCTTGCAAATTTACCACGTTCATGCCTCTGAACAGAAGAAGCAGGCCCTAACAAGCCTTTCTGTTGTCATCCTACATCTGCTACTGTTACAATCCTGTGTTCAATCAGTGAAGATTCGATATGAGGCGCATTAGCCTGAGGGACCGAATTGCCACAGACAAGATGGAAATCCATAATCCTGGGTGAATTGACATTGCGGGGGTGATGAGGGCTGGGAAACGAGGCGCTTCACAGCGCTTATGACAATATGAAACCTTAAACTCCAAGATGCAGCGATGAAATCCGATTTGCTCTGGCGCCGATTCGGAGATGAAAGCTCAACAGCTCGGTGGGTGAGATTTGATTTCAGGGGCCACGGGATCTAGTTGTCTAGATCGGTACGTTAACTGCGCTCCGGGTCAGAATGAATTGGTGCGGAAAACATGATTGAAAAATCGCGCCGCGGATATCCCAACGACATGTGGCAGGAACAAGATCGCGAACTCAAGTCTGTCGTGCTCTCCATGAAAAGTTTTCGTAGACACACTGACCTGGTTTTAACTTCTCGTGGCCTCTGCAGATTCCACCAATCTCAAGAGCCTGCAGGCCGGTATTGACCCAAAAGACTGATTGTAGTCGTGGGATGGGCGCAATCGTGTCGAAGCTCGTCGACACTGTCTGGTCACACGACGTGTCTTGGGATTCAGAAGCAGTAGGTCTCACAAAAACCTACCTGCCACAGGCTGCCGATGATCGTTTGACCAATGTATGCTGCAATCACTCGCACTGGAAGGTTGATCATGCCCACATGGCATGGCATGTTGAGGTCACCTCTCGATGTAGGGATCCAGGCGCATTATCATAGAAAAAAGGTGCGCCGCCTGCAACGAAATTTACGAGTGCTGGCCAGTTATCTTCTTAAAGGGACTGTGGCCCGGGCCTTAATGTTGATCATCTCATAGAACATGGCGCCCGCATCATTTGAGCTAGGGATGGCGATACTCTTTATGTCTTGGTAGTCGAAACATGCGTTACCGTTCAAACATTCACATCCGAGCCTGCCAGGCGTGAAGGAGTTTACTCCCTCGTGGTGTTGCCACTCGTTCCCATGAACCCCGGTTCCGATGAGGCCTACTTTGACAGATGTCGAGGACGACGTGTTGGGACGGCGTAGATACCTTGCACTCAGTCACTCAGTCACTGAATACTCTCACGTTACGATGTAGTAGACGGCAACGAACAGCATCTCATTGACATGTACGTAATTCGTTCTATGCCAGCCACTAATTCCAATCCCACCATACATTATCGGGTTGCAGATAACGATACCTGGGACTATCTCGCATTTTCTATGAGTGGTACATAAGTACTAGGTGGAACAGAGAGCAGGTTACCACAATAAGAAAGTCCTCGACCGCCTCGGCCCTCGATGAGTAGCATTCTTCTATCGCGTTGTCCAGTTCCCTCGGGCGACTTTCGCAAACCGCTGTTTCCAGCTCCCCTCCATTTACTTTCCGAGTCGCGTCACCAGAATCGGCGTCCAAGAGCTAGGTTGTGGCGAAGGCACCGTTTAACGCACAACGGTTTCCGTGCTCGGAAAAGTGGAGTTCAGGACAACCGACGCAATGCCGTTGAAGCAACCCCGGAAACTCGTTTTCATCCATCCCTGGCTGAACGATATTCGTGATCCTCTTGATGAGTCGATGCCAGACGACACATTCGAGGTTGGGTCCGACGTCGGCTCTAGTGGCAGAACGGCAGCCGAGTCTGATGTAGGCTCGGATTGTGCGTCTGCGCCTGTCTCTCCCTCCCACGCTGAGCCTTCAGCTCGGCCGGACACCTGCACGCAGGCACTGCGGTTGAACGTTGATCTCCAGGCTCGGTCGTCCGTTCAATGCACTCTTACTCGAGCAGCAGTCCAATGAGCAGTTCAAACGTGTCGCGGCAGACCACGAGATCACCATTGAGGGAGTCCCCCACCAGACGAAACTCAGCGATATCCGGGGGAAGGTGTTGGAGATTATTTAGATTGGATGGTGCTCATATGGCCCCTGGTTCACTTTCTTGCTTTCAGGTCTTCGATGTTTGATTTGTTTCCCTGCTTTCTATACTGTCTTAGTATTCTGTCTGCTCGCTCGATTGGATACACTCTACACGTTTGCCTGCTGGATGGTTAATACCTACACTTGCCATGATCAACCGAACCGTTCCTGACGAGATCCACGCGTTGAGCATCGTGTTTTTCGACAAAGACAAGTCTAGGATACCAAATGTGGCACTCAGTGTGGCGGTCCAATTTCCAGCCATCCATTGAGACAAGCTTATAGCATAGTGGAACAAAACGATCACACCAGTAGTATGCGCCTGCAGAGGTGGGGTATTTCGAGCAAATTTCAGCCAAAGAAAGAACAAGCGTCTGGGGGAAGCGAGGATTCATCCAGAGTGACTGTCAATATGAGATTCACAAGACAGTTGGGGAGATGCTCACCCCGAAAGCATCACCGCTGCCAGTGGACCACCTGGGGCAAGGGAGGTGACTATTGGGGCTGCCAGGCCGTATCTCGACTTGATTCGTGTCAGCGCGACACAAACTTGTACACTATTACCGAAACTCGCGGATGGCAATGATAGCTGGTATCACCGACATATCAGCAACTGCACAGGGCGAATTGAAACGTCGGACGAACGGGCGCAACACCAAATGAGCCCGAGAGCAAGACATTACTTGGGAGAACTCACTGAGGAGAGCATGGAACAAGCCACAAACGAGATCATCGAGTGCTGGCAAGGAGAGGACGAGGACACGTACGTACCCCGGTCATTTCTTGAGTGTATCCAAGTTTTTCGAGCCCTTGTTGGCTTCAAGTTTCCGAGAACCGGACTTCGGGCGCAGAAGCGCTGTGGGGATCCCAGAAGCCAGCCTAAGCTTATCGACCTATGAGAAAGACGGAAGACGATGATCCCCGTTACACCACGATAAGCTGATTCCAAACTCCGTCTCAATGACTGTCTCGAACTCAACTCGAACTCGCCATCATGCGATTAGTCTTCCCTATCTCAAGCTAATGCTCTACGACGATATAGCCTCATCGTTGTCGAGCATGATTTGCAAACCCGAGGAACTCTAACTACTCGATACTAAACGGTTCTGCCACCCAACTCCTTGTCGTTCGCGGTCAACGTACCCGATCACACCCCATCTATTTGGAGCATCACTTCAACGAGACTACGAACACGTCGTCGTCGTCCGGAGTTTTTTGCTTAGGTAAAGTAGGTTAACGTTGCCGTGCGGACGTATTGTAACCACCCGTCAGCTCTGGGTCTGATATCTTCC
>JBBPOC010001387.1:0-10195 GCA_038091235.1 Tylopilus rubrobrunneus | reverse complement strand
TATTTGATGAGCTCAGCCCTCTCACACCGGGCACACTGGCACGCGAAACCAACCAATCTGGGTCAGACTATTCCAACCGACATGTTCACCACCGAGACAATGCTGTCGATTCGTACTCTGATTCTGAAACTGGGTTTTCGTCCACCAATACCCCGGTCTCCCTCGCGTCCTCTTATGGCAGCCCCCAGGACATTGAAGACGCGATTAACGAGCTTCGACTTGCTTTACCCGGCCAACACCGTGTGCAGACGAGCAAAGACTCCCTCGAACTCTATGGCTCCTCCGAAAACTCGTACCACTCCAGCTCACCCCACTCTGTCATCGTCCAAGTCAAATCTACGGAGGACGTCGTCAAAGTCGTGTGCATATCCCGCAAATACAAGCTCCCTCTCGTTCCATACAGCGGAGCGACAAGTTTGGAGGGCCATTTCAGTGGCGTGAGTGCGCTCGATCTGTTTTCGTTTTCCTTGACGTCTCGATCGAACGTGCGCGCAGTATCCTTCAGGGAGTATATGTATCGACTTGTCTGCCATGGACCAAATCTTGGAAATCAACGGTGCGTGTCGCCTGATATGCGTAAACGTAAATTATTCATGCATTTCCTCTACAGAGGCCGACGGTGACCTTCGGTGCCAAGCTGGTGCTCGGTGGGAGGACATCAATCGTGTTCTCAAGGAGAAAGGCATACCTCTTTTCTTCCCAGTAAGCCTATACCGAAGCTAGGCCAGCAGCACTTGACATCATATACTTAGCTTGACCCAGGTCCAGGTGCTGTAAGTCTTTCTTCTTCCGCAATCAGTGTAGGTCGTAATGATTGTGAAAGACAATAGGTGGAATGATCGGCACAGGGTGCTCCGGCAGTGCGTTTTCGTCGTTCCTACAAATGCGATGTTAATTGGCCACAGCGAATGCCGTTCGATACGGTACCGCAAAGGCAGAATGGTTCCTGAACGTTGTAAGTGCCCATCTTGGTGTCTTGCATCAGTCGCATATTGAGATGGCCACTAGACGGTCGTACTTCCAAATGGTAAGGTTATCAAAACCCGCCAAAGGGCTCGCAAGTCGTCCGCTGGGTTTGATACTACCAAGCTTTTCATCGGTGCAGAGGGAACTTTGGGCATTGTAACTGAGGGTAAAACCTTTACGTTCTCGTTGTATGTTTTATTGAAACGAGGACAGCTACACTTCGTCTCGCGCCTCGCGCACCGACTAAGGTCGCGATGGCACAGTTTCCGGATGTCAAGAAGGCCGTCAGTGCTGTTCAAGAAATCCTCAACACACCCCATGGTCCTCACATACGTTCGTATACATCCACCTCGCGTGCATAATCATATTGACCATCCGTCCAGAATGTATAGAACTTCTTGATGATCATAGTCAGTCTTGGTCCCATTACCCAAAAGGATGCCCCTGACGCATAGCACCTGCAGTGATGTCTGCTATCAACTCAGCCGGCATCGTCGAGAGACCCTACCCTGTCCAGGATACCCTTTTCTTCAAACTCCAAGGCTCGCCGGAATGTATCGCTGAAACCTCCCGCGTCGTCCAAGAGATCGCTCGGAGTCATGGCAGTACCCGATTCGAATTTGCAGCGACCGATGAGGAAGCGGAGGATATTTGGGATAACAGAAAGTATGCTCTTACGTCTACTTTGGCCTCTCATCCCGGAATGAAGTGTTGGACGACGGATGTCTGGTAGTGATTCTTGGCTGGTGCGGGGAGAAATGCTGATCAATTGGTGTAGCATTCCAGTATCCAAGCTCCCTCAGCTCGTTTACGAGACGAAAGAGGATCTCGCGAGATCTGGGCTGAAATCCACCATCGTTGGACACGTCGGAGACGGTGCGTCACGCGCGCATATAGTAGCCGTATATTGACGCGAAGTGGGTTCCAGGAAACTTTCATGGCCTCATCCTCTTCCGTGACAATCAAGAATTGCAATCCGTGAGCGAAGCTGTCCACAGACTCATTCACCGCGCGATTGCCATGGACGGCACGTGTATGTCCTCTGATGAATGCTCTCTCGTTGGATGTGTATCTGATTGTCTTGGACACATCAGGTACGGGCGAACATGGGGTCGGAATTGGAAAGACAGAGTATCTCGTCGAGGAACTTGGAGAGGACACGGTGGAGCTCATGAAGACGGTCAAACGGGCGGTTGATCCACTGAACTTGTTTAACCCGGGAAAGGTATGTCATTGCTGCAGTCTGATGGCGTTGGGTTGACGAAACGCCGAAGTTGTACCCCGAGAGCAAGAGCAAGCAGGAGAGATCATGAGTATTTTAACGAGGTATCGACTTAGGTTTTTGACACTTTTCGGTTCGAAAGTTTTTGACCCTCGAGTCCTTCCTAGTGGAAGTCGCCGCTGTGGCTCCGAGATCGTAGCCTCGTTAGGCCTGCACGCACCGTGACTAGCATGTCAATGATCAAGCCGAGTTTTTGTGGGTCAGAAACTGCGGATAACTGACAAAAATACGCTTCAAATTAGATCGACCCGGGAATGGATTCCGTGTGTATGGTGATCTGTCCATTATGGTTATACTGCGCAATCAGTCCCTGAATACCCTTGGTCCACTGTCATACCTTTATGCAGTGCGAGTCTCTGTAACGGTGATATTCCCGTTTCTCTTGCTGGTATTGTCAGCACTCCCTGTGGTAGCCCCCGAGGAAGGGGGCCAGAAGACTTGGAATCATTTTCGCGAGGACGATACTTGTGGATATGCGCGAAACCAAGAAACAAGCATACGTAGGCAAGATTGATGTCTGAGTCCATTCATCCTTTCCACTGGTTGCGTCTACGTCGATTCCCGTGCTCAAACTCGACTTATCCCTTCTCCCAACACTTCGAGCTGAATCCTCTCCGAGTTGTCCTCTTCGTCCTCTGCTACCTGACTCTGCTCCTGACCTGGGGTGACATCCGCGAGTGCAATTGTAGACACGGCACCATTGTCAGGTTGTGAAAGGATGCCAAATCCAGTGTCAATCCCCTGCCAACGGTTACGGAGGTCACGGTCATATAGCTCGCGGATGCTGATGATGAACCTTGGGGGTATAATAGTGCACAGGATTGCATCTGAAAAAGACACGAGCATGAGCAATGCAGGGTTGGTTGATGGGTGAAGTAATTGGAAGATGGCAATAAAGTTATTGAATGCACTACTAAACATAGATCATGATCGAGATGTGATATCAATTGATGTGAACAATGGAGTATGGAAAGACAAGACATACAGAATGAAATAAAGAATTCCATCTCTTACAAGTTGTTTCATATACCTGCTGGGTTGCCATTCCTTGATTGCTGTGTACATCTGAACTGATTGCTTTGACATTTGAACAAGAGCAAGAGCCAAAAGTGTGATACCAAGAACAAGTCTTGAAAATGCATGAAAGATAACTGGCACAGTTAGTGTATTGGAGAATACACAATAGGATTTAATGCCACCCAATTGGGCAACCCTGGCAATGGCTACTAGTAGGTGTGTAAATGAAATGAGATAACACTGCAAACAGGCTTAAAACACACCTAAGAGGTGATTGTTATAGACACCTGTGAGAATCAAGGGAAGAATCACTCCAGGCACATAGATGAGCAGCAGGATGTAAAGGATCCATTTGTTTTGGCTCCACATTGCACATACTCGCATGATCATTGCCACTAGAATTCATCATCAGAAAAGCCTGAGTGAAGTTATGGAGTACATTAACTCACGATCAGCAGTAGCAGTAAATATTCGAGCTTCCCAAAGCACTGTAAAGTAGCTTGCAATACCTTTCATACTAGTTATTCTTTGTGTACCACCTGACCATTGGTATACTTACATCTATGACACTGCTATCAATACAATTGATGATCAGAGTTTAGTCACAAATTCATACGTCTAACAAGATGCTTCTGTTAGCCATAGGCTAGGATAGCAAGGAAAGAACCAACTTCCAAAGGGCTAGGGATGAATGAAGTACCAACTGTTTAGATATCCAATTAGCTCAGTTTGCCTCGATTTAGCTCTGAACATACGAAAGCCATCAATACTTGAGTAGATACTCATTGTTAGCTATGTGGTTTGACAAATACATATGGTGGACTCACATTGCACAAGATAGGCCAACATAGCGAACCTATCAGAAAACCAGTTCAAACAGATAGTAAAGCAATAAAAAACCTCTTTACATACCAGAACAAATATTGTAGAGATCCAGGACCAGGGTCTCTGCTGCCACACCATCAGAAATTATCCATGTTCTTGATAATTGCTTTACCCAGACAAAGGCCACCTGTCTATTGTTACCTAGCAAGTAGAATATACAATACAAAATGACACACCTCTCTTGAAAATGTGAGAACTACAGCAGTATCCCAATAGGTATGTCAGTTCAAGTTGGGACAGCATGAGCTGTGCACAAAGCATCATTTGTCACTCACCATAATCATATGTAACAGCAGTAACAACAACGACTAGAGGTCCAAGTTAACCCATAAAATCACTTGTGGGCCAAAAAGAACCATACCACTTAAACACTCATTCACCCGAAGATACTCCAATGCAGACTGCGAAGTCTGCAAGTTGGAACTCATAGTAGAGGCAAGGATAGACGAGAAGTTTTAGCTGTTTGGTAGGCCTGGTGAAGGGGAGATGCAGGCAGAAACCCGACTCCAAAGGGCATTTATATCTTACCTTCCGATGTTATTTGAGTCATCCTAACAAAACTGCAATCCAGAATGGACTCATTCACGATCACATTCCTACCAGTTGATGACGATGCAGTGGATCGAATTAAAAATTCACCACCACCTGTTTGACGGTCATCAATGCCAATTATTAGTGCTGCTTCGACTTGGATAGTGCTCGATCCGATGAAATTACGAGTAACAATCCTGCCAGCAGATTCCAACCTGTTGTTTATGTCAAACTCGATCCAAAGACTAATACATGGTAAATGTTTCCCTTCGAGTGAACTAGAGGACTCGGAACTCACCCCTAACGGCAGACGTTGGGATGATACCCTGGTAACCAAACATTAGCACATGACGAAATTCATCAGCACCGCGTTATTAATGACCTTGAATTCAATTATACCATCACCTTACCACCATTGATGAGAAGACTGCGCGGGTGATGATAAGATCATAACTCTTCAGCATCCGGGATTCTGAACAACGATCAAGTATGGCGACATTGAGTAGGCCATTTCTGCCCGGGCGGATATACTTGCGTATCACCGGCGGTAGCTCAAGCACGAGGGTAAGCTCGAGGCTGGGCTAGCGTGGCACATTTCCCCGAAAGAAAGATTCGGTCTGAGGAAGCCGAAGTCAGCCCGAGTTTGGTTGCTACGACCGAGCCACAGGAACGTACACTTGACTCGCACCTTCCGGCCGGATATATCTTCAGCATGTTCATCGCATGAGCAGCTGGTTCGAACCATCAAAAATCAGCTAGAATGATGATCACTGTCGCCACAAAGGAGGGGTGCAAGTGACAACAGTGCAAAACACCGCCGGTGATGTGGCCAAGCGGGTGGGTACTACCCATCATCGCCTCAGTGGTGCACGGTTCCTGGGGGACTGGTCAATGAAAATACAACAACGATTCGATGCGCGTACGATCAGGATGGAACAATCAAAATATCTTGTGGCGATGTACAAGTTTTGCCGCGACGTGACGAGTCCCCGAGAGAAGGCAGATGTGGATATCTTTTATTAGATGGGCCATGGTAAATTCAAGTTGTTGTTTGGACGGAGAGGAAGCAGCTGGGAACACGTTGAAATATTGAAGCGCCATCACTGGCACGTGGTTGAACCAGCGTGGTGGCGCTACGTGGTGCTTGTATTCTATTTCTGTAAACAGCCTGAGTGATTGCCATGAAACGCATATTGGACACGGATGTTGTACAGCGTCTCGAGTCGAGATAGCAGGACATCAGCTTGCCTGGCGAATGCGCTCCTGCCGACACAGGAAAGCTAGACGACGAAATGTCAGCGATGTCAGGTGTCCAAGCTCGCCGCAAAGCCTTTGGGCACTGTAAAACTTTGTTACGCTTCATGTTTTATTGAAACGAGGACAGCCACACTTCGTCTCGCACCTCGCGCACCGAGTAGAGTCGCGCCGATGGCACAGTTTCCGGATGTCAAGAAGTCGTCAGTGTCGTTCAAGAATCCTCAACACACCCCATGGCCCTCACACACGTTCGTATACATCCACCTCGCGTGCAAAATTATACTGACCATCCGTCTAGAATGCATAGAAGTCAGTCTTGGTCCCATTACCCAAAAGGATGCCCCTGACGCATAGCATCTGCAGTGATGTCCGCTACCAACTCAGCCGGCATCGTCGAGAAACCCTACCCTGTCCAGGATACCCTTTTCTTCAAACTCCAAGGCTCGCCAGAATGTATCGCTGAAACCTCCCGCGCCGTCCAAGAGATCGTTCTGAGTCATAACAGTACCCGATTCGAATTTGCAGCGACGAATGAGGAAGCGGAGGATATCTGGGATAACAGAAAGTATGCTCTTACGTCTACTTTGGCCTCTCATCCCGGAATGAAGTGTTGGACGACGGGTGTCTGGTAATGATTCTTGGCTAGTGGGGGGAGGAATGCTGATCAAACGGTGTAGCGTTCCAGTATCCAAGCTCCCTCAGCTCGTTCACGAGACGAAAGAGGATCTCGCGAAGTTTGGGCTCAGATCCACCATTGTTGGACACGTCGGAGATGGTACGTCGCGCGCGCAGACAGTAGCCATACATTGATACGAAATGGATTCCAGGAAACTTTCATGGCCTCATCCTCTTCCGTGACAATCAGGAACTGCAGTCCATGAGCGAAGCTTTCCACAGACTCATTCGCCGCGCGATTACCATGGACGGCACGTGCATGTCCTCTGCTGAATGCTCTCTCGTTGGATGTGTATCTCATTGTTTTGGACACATCAGGTACGGACGAACATGGCGTCAGAATTCGAAAGACAGAATACCTCGTCGAGGAACTTGGAGGGGACACGGTGGAGCTCATGGGGACGATCAAACGGGCGGTTGATCCACTGAACTTGTTTAACCCGGGAAAGGTATGTCGCCGCCGCAGTCTGATGGCGTTAGGTTGACGAAACGCCGAAGTTGTACCCCGAGAGCAAGAGCAAGCAGGAGAGATCATGAGTATTATAACGAGATATTTAGGTTTTCGACCCTCAAGTCCTTGCTAGTGGAAGTCGCCGCTGTGGCTCCGAGATCGCAGCCTCGTTAGCCCTGCACCGTGACTAGCATGTCAATAATCAAGCCGAGTATCAGATTTTGTGGATTAGAAACTGCGGATAACTACTAGAAACATGCTTCAAAGTCAGTAGATCGACCCCGGAATAGATTCTATGTGTATGGCGATCACCACCCCTCGTATTGTGGGTATCGCGTCGCGTCGCTGTTCGTTCAACCAAAAAGCCCACCCGTCCCTTATGGTACTGTGCAATCAACAGTCCCTGAATGCCCTTGGTCTACTGTCATACCTTGATGTAGTGAGTCTCTGCAACGGGGATATTCCCGTTTTTCTTGCTGGCATTGTCAGCACTCCCTGTGGTAGCCCCCAGAACGACCTGGATGGTTTTCGACTGCACCGTAAGTGCTCATACCATGGCCCAGGGCCAGATCACGATGCGTGTCGCAATCATTTTCACCAGGGTGATACTTGTGAATACGCGCGAAACCAAGGAACAAGCATACATAGGCAAGATCGGCGTCCGAGTCGCCATCCATCCTTTCCACTGGCTGCGTCTACGTCGATTCCCCGTGCTCAAACCCGATCTGTCCCTTCTCCCAGCACTTCGAGTTGAATCCTCTCCGAGTTGTCCTCCTCGCCCTCCGCTACCTGATTCTGCTCCTGACCCGGGGTGACATCCTCGAATGCAATTGTAGACACGGAACCATTGACAAGTTGTGAAAGGATGCCAAACCCAGTGTCAATCCCCCGCCAACGGTTATGGAGGTCACAGTCGTACAGCTCGCGGATGCTGATGATGAACCTCGGAGGCATAATCGTATATAGGATTTCATCTAAAAAAAACATGACCATCATCGATGTAGGGTTGATTGATGTATATTTGAGGATGGGAATGGAGCTATTGAATGTGTTACTAAACATAGATCGAAGTATGAAGAATGTGACTCGGATATCAGTGGGTGTGAACAAACGACTCGGAGTATGGAATGAAAAGACGTACAGAATGAAATATAGAATTCCATCTCTTATGAGCTGTTTCATATATCTGTTAGGCTGCCATTTCTTGACTGCTGTGTACATCTGGGCCGATTGCTTCGACATTTGAACAAGAGCAAGAACCAAAAGTGTGATACCAAGAACAAGTCTCGAAAATGCTTGAGAGATAGCTGGGACAGTTGGTGTAGTGGAGAAACCACAATAGGATTCAATGCCACCCAATTGGACAACCCTGCCAATGGCTACTGGGTGTGTGAATAAAATTGTGATAACAAAGCAAATAAGCTTAAAACACACCCGAGAGCTGATTGCTATAGATGCTTGTGATAACAATGGAAAGAATCACTCCAGGGATATATATGAGCAGCAAGATGCAGAGGATCCATTTGTTTTGGCTCCACATTGCATATACTCGCATGATCATTGCCACTAGAATTCACCATCAGAAAAATGAAGCTATGGAGTATATTAACTCACAATCAGCAGCAGTATTGAACACTCGAGCTTCCCAAACCACTGTAATGTAGCCTGCAATACCTTTCAAACATTCATACTAATTATTCTTTGGGCACCATTTGACAATTGCAGCACTTACATCTATGAGATTGCTGTCAGTACAGTTGATGGTCAGTGTTTAGTCACAAATTCATACATCTAACAATAGGTCTCTGTTAGCCATACACTAGGATAGCAAGGAAAGGACCAACTTCCAAAGAGCCAGAATTATCAGCTGTTCAGAGATTCAATTAGCTCAGTTTTCCTCCAATTTAGCTAAACATACAAATGCCACCAACACTTGAGTAGATACTCATTGTCAGCTATGTAGTTTAACAAATATAGTGGACTTGCATTGCACGAGATAGGCCAACATAGCGAACCTACCAGCAAATCAGTTCAAATACATAGTGAAATAAGAAAAAAGTCCCTTTACATACCAGAACAAATATTGTAGAGATCCAGGACCAAGGTCTCTGCTGCTACGCCATCAGAAATCATCTATGTTCTCGATAATTGCCTTACCCAGACAAAGGTTACCTGTTTTAATTGTTACCCAGAAGGCAGAATATACAATACGAAGTGACACACCTCTCTCGAAAAGGTCAGAGCTATGGTAGTAGTATTCCGATAGTTATGTCAGTTGCGACAGCACGAATTGTGCACAAAGCATCATGTATCATTCACCATAGTCATATGCAACAGCAGTAACGATAACAACTGGAGGTCAAGTTAATCTATCAAATCATCTATAGGTCGAAAGGAACCATACCACTCATATAGTCATTCATCTGGATATACTCCAATGCAGACCGCAAAGTCTGCAAGTCGGAACTCATAATAGGCAATGATGAATGAGAAGTTTTAGCTTAGTAGGCTTGGTGAAGGGGAGAGACGGACAGAAACCAAGCGGCGCCATAAAAGACTGGTGTAGTGGAAGGCAGTGTGAGAGTGAAATTCTCTATTCAATGGCGCATCTTCGCGAGTCTCAAGTCGGCGATTTGAGTCATCCTAATGAATTTGCTATCCAAAATGGACTCACTCGTGAACACATTCCCACCGGCACCAGTTGGTGATGCTAATGGATCGGATCAAAAATTTAACGCTACCATTTGACTCGGACAGCCATCAACGCCGATTATTAGTGCTGCTTCCGAGTCAACTTGAACAGTGGTGCTCGATCTGATGAAATTACGAGTAATAGGCCTGCCAGCAGATCCCAGCCTGTTATTTATGTCGAACTTAATCTAAAGGTGGAGAAACTAATACATGGTAAACGTTTCCCTTAAGTGAACCGCAGAGCCCGGAACTCACCCTAACGGCGAAGGTTGGGATGATACCCCGGTAACCGAACATTAACAGATGATGAAATTCAGCAGCCTAAGCGCCGTGTTATCAATGCGATCATACATCCCCTTACCATCATTGATAAAGAAAAGATTGTGCAAGTGATGACCACAGCATCCGGGATCTAAGCGTGACGACATTGTGTAGGTCAT
>JBBPOC010001386.1:0-10197 GCA_038091235.1 Tylopilus rubrobrunneus | reverse complement strand
ATACATTGTCATATCACAAGACCCCCATATACGACATCTTCGCAGCCACGTCCTCATGGATACCCGCTATCCCTTCTTTCATCCCACCCCCACAGGGACGAGGATCGATGCTACCACCACGAGGACGTAACGACGCGATGACGCTAATCACCCAACGACAATAATAATGTCGACCGATGCACGCATTCCCCCATAGAATTACACTGGAGAAGATGATGGCGGGGACGAGGAGATGGTAGATGCTGACGATTAGGATGAGGATGATTGAGGGGGTGCTTGATCTGTTCGTTAAAGTTCCGCATCGTCTGTCTCATATACTGACTGTCACTAGTTACTCTGATGACGAAGATACCTCGTACAAGATCCGTCGTTTGGCAACAAAACTACTGTCAACTGTAATTGTCACTCGCCCAGACCTCCTGGCTTCGCTGTACAAAGCGTTTCACCCGTCCTGATATCGCGATTCAGCGACAGAGAAGAGACTGTCCGCCTGGAAGTATGGGCTTCCTGCGACACGCTTCTTAATCAAACGAGCACGTACGGTGGCTTGCCGTAAAGCCTAGAAGGACATTCTTCCATACGCGGAAAGAGGAAGCGTGAGAGCCGATGGATGTCAAGGAGACACCTCTAAGATCATAGATATCTATGAAATCACAAGGTCCGAAGTCCACGTCGCTTACGACGGGCGCACAACTCGCTTCCCGTGGTCGCTGGGACATATCCTCCCGGCTGCGAGACGTTGTCCTCAGTCTTGCGCTGTGTCACGATTAGTATGCGCTGTCCTCTTGTTTTGCACGATGATTGATCATTTTACCGTCTAGGTAACCCCTGTAACGAATGATGACGGCACTATCACCTACCAAGCGTCTTCCCACGACGTGGTTCATCGTCACTGGCAAATGGACAGAGCCTGCCGGTTTGACGCTCGTCATGCGGGGCCGCACCTCGATCACCCCCAAACGGCCACCGGTCCCTTGCTCAACTTCGACATCCTCGAGCTCTTCCCGTTCCCCTCCGAGTCGTGCGCGAGGTCCACACATCAGCAAAACCTGATGTAGCTGTCCAGTACTGTCCAGCACTATGAGCACTATGAGCACTATGCGCTAGTACACCTTGCCACTAATCTGAAAACCGGGTTTTGCTGATGCACTCTATTCTTGCAAAAGGGCGCGGACGTGGTCATGGCCCGGATCGTGTAAAAGAACCACTGGCTGGAAGAGGAGACGAGGAACATGGTGCACGAGGGGAGCTGCTCGGGTTAACGGGCGTCGAGGACAGCCTCCAGGACGAGGTCAAGTCGTCGCTCGAGCCGTTGAGGAACGCTGGGATCAAGATCTGGATGTTGACGGGTGACAAGGCCGAGACGGCGATGTGTATCGCGATCTCGACGAAGCTGGTCGTGAAGATTCAATACATTCACTACGAAGTTGCAAAGCGTGCGTTCGACAGTATTGGATTTTGTTGTCGGTTCCTGACAGCAGATGGGTAGTGAAAACGTCGGACCAAGTTCGCGACAAGCTCGATTGTTGTCTTGTCGTTGATGGTGATCGACCCTTTGGTGTGTGCTCAACCGAAAACTCACTTGTACAAGAACGAGTTTATCGAAATAACCACGAAGCTGTCCGCTGTCGTCGCTTGCCGCTGTCCCCCTACACGGAAAGGAGATGTCGCACATCTCATCCGAAACTACACCAAGAAACGGGTATGTTGTACTGGCGATGGTGGAAACAACGTGAGTATGATACAGGCTGCCAACGTCGGTGAGTGATGCAGTCCTCTTTAAATGCTTCTCGAACCCACGTGGCCCAGGTGTCGGCATCGTAGGCAAGGAAGGAAAACGGGCCTCGCTCGCTGCCGACTTTTCGGTTACGCAATTCGGTCACCTCACCAAACTCCTCGTGTGGCACGGCCGGAACTCTTACCGCCGTCCTGCCAAACTCCTCCAATTCGTCATCCATCGCGGTCTGATCATCGCGGTGGTGCAGGCCGTGTTCTCGGCCATCTTTTTCTTTGCGCCGATCGCGCTCTACCAGGGTTGGTTCATGATTGGCTACACCACGATCCATACGATAGCGCCCGTGGATTCGTTGGTGTCGGACCGGGACGTGAACGAAGATTTGATGTTGATATACCCGAGTTGTACAAGGAACTGACCAAGGTGCGCGATGAGTGTTCATGTCAAGATACGCTCCCCCTTGTTGACCGATGTCGATGCAGGGCCGAGCGCTCTTTACAAGACATTCTTCCAATGGTTGATGATCAGCGTATACCAAGGTCCGTCTTGTTCCGTGTCTCGATTCGGGTCGATCGGCTGACAACGCGAGCGCACAGGCGCAGCGATCATGATCGCCTCTCTCGTGCTTTCCGAGAACGAAGTTTTGAACATCGTCTCCATCTCGTTCACCTCGCTCGTCCTCAATGAGCTGATCATGGTCGCGTTGGAGATCACGACTTAGTATGCGCCATGAACATGATGAAGTCCAAAGCGGCAAGGAGTAGCAGGCGATATGCCGCACCAGGCAATACCACCCGGGCAGTCAAAGTTGTCATCAAGGTTGCCGAGATTAGGGACCAGTGCATCAACGCAGTACGGACGTGACGCTCTCGTTATCCTACTCGATCGACATCCCATCCGTACTCCATTGAAATTCACCCAGGAACGTGTTCACAACTTGTCAGCGGAATTCCGCCGTTTGAGGTCTGACGCAAAGGAGGTGACCGGTTGTGTATGCTAGGCTAGAGGAATATACTGTCGCCGTGTACGACCTTGTCATACTTTGTTAGTCATTGCCTTTTTTACTGATGGGCTGAATTCAGTCAGACTCCGCCGGCCTCCTGGTGTGGAATCGTCACGGTCACCGTAACGGTGCAGAAAATTTTGGCTGCCATATCGGCAGAGACTCAGAACTCAGTACTCATCCCAAACTTAAGGCTTGACGAGTCGACGGCTGCCATTCATAACAGTTGCGACGGTCTTAGGTATGTGCTGTCAGTTGTAAAGTTCGAAGCTTGAGGTCTGACCCTTGTAGCTTCCTCTCGGCTTGTAACCTTACCCTACTGTGACCGCGCTCGGCATGTTAGCAAGTTCGCAGACTTGCGTATGCGGTCGATTTTTTGATGACTCTGGCGCTTTTACAAGACACAAGAAGTCCTGCCCGAAGGGGAAGAAACGTCTGGCGGATGCCCTCAAACAGGCGAAGGAATTCCGTCAGAGCAAGAAGCGCCGTGTCGAGGGCATGGCCTCCGAAGAACTGTCGTCCGAGTCGCTGGACTCCAGCCGCATTGTTGACGGTACGCGCAAGTTAAAATTTCAACCTATTTGAACAATAAGGCTAACGTTCGAGTTTCCATGGTCAGTAACTACGACTTCGCAAACCCACCCGTCCACAACCCAGAGTGCAGACTGCGCTTCTAGGCTTGACTTGGAAGAAATAGTATGTATTCATCCCCAAACGCCTTACTCGACTGAAAATTGGGTTCAGGCCAACAACGATACATTACCCGTCGCCCTTCGTCGTGGTCGGCGACTCAATCGGCGACTTCCAAAACGTTTCAGGGATATGCTCCCAGAAGCCCCGTTGCCATTGCCCCCGCAAGATGCGCTGGCTCTACCGGAGGTTCCTGTGGATTCTGGCTCCCGCGACGCTGTCGTCACTGCCACTCAATCTACCTCAGTTGTTAGATCACGCTCGACTACGCCAACTGTCCAAGTTCTTCCGCAGCAATACCATTCTGTCGTGGTCACTCAAAAGAATTCGTTTGGCTTATTCCGCGTCTATGACAAGGGGTCCACTCCCACTGATGATCCCGAGGACCAGAGTGGGTATGACCCGCTCCCAGCGGCTGGACATGGTGCCGAATCTTGGATTTCTCAACCATCTGTGGCTCAGAATCTTTTTCATCCCTATCCAAATGAAACTTCGTGGCGCATTGGCGACTGGTACTGGAACCACGGTGTCCAGAAGTCCAAGAAAGGCTTCCAAAACCTCATGAAGATCATCGGAAGTCCAGACTTCCACCCCGAGGATTTGCGTTGTACCAACTGGACCGCAATTGATCGCGAATTGGGCCGTTCAAGCACCCCTGCCTTCTCTCCCTCGGCGCCTGTGAGTCGTGGTAGTGACTCGGAACACTGGCTACCCGAGAGCGACGGTTGGATGCAGAGAAGCATTACTATCTCTGTTCCGTTTCCTCGGCGTTCCTTACATGCTGGTCCAAGAAACTTCACTGTCTCCGACTTCTTCCGACGGTCTCTTCTTTCGATAGTCCGTGACAAGCTCTCCGACCCCTCACACTGCAGGTCCTTTCGCTTCGAACCTTATCGTCTGCGATGGAAACGTCCAGGCGCAGCTGATGACACCGGCGTGTATGGTGAACTTTTTTATTCCGAAGCTTTCATTACAGCACACCGCGAACTGCAGGACATGCCTCAGGATGGTACTTGCAATTTACCCCGACGTGTGGTCGCACTTATGTTCTGGTCCGATGCCACGTGTCTAACAACTTTTAGTGATGCGAAGCTATGGCCACTATATGTTTATTTTGGAAACGACTCCAAGTATGAGCGATGTACTCCAACATCAAACCTTTGCTCACACGCTGCGTATTTTCAATCGGTATGTATTTGTAGCATGCAGAAATTCACATCTAATCGCTCTCCCAATAAGCTGCCAGACGAGTTTAAGGACTTCGTCATGGAACATACAGGAGGTGATAAGCTTCCCGGTGACCATTTATTTACTCATTGTCGGCGAGAACTCTTTCACGCGCAATGGAGGGATCTCTTAGATGATGAATTTCTTCAAGCTTACGAACATGGTGTTGTGCTCTTGTGTGGGGACGGTGTCAAGAGGCGACTGTTCCCTCGAATTTTCACATACTCGGCCGACTATCCTGAAAAGTAGGTCTTCTCCGCTATTCACCAAACTTGTGTCTCAAGTGCGATGCCTCTATTAGGGTGCTGATAGCGAATGTCCGCAACCTCGGTGGGTGTCCATGCCCACGATGTCTTATTCCAAAGGACAAACTACAGAATGTTGCTACCGAGAGTGACATGTCCCAACGTACTGTTCTGTTACGCCGTGACACTGTGGATCGCCGTGCAAAGATCACTTCAGCACGTGGTTTAATTTATGAGGGACAGTACGTGATTGATACCCCTCAAGTGGAGGCGCTTCTCAAACCTGAATCATTGGTACCAACTGTGGTACGTATTTACATGTCACGAGTTGATCAAAGCTAACACTCCGTTGTCTAGAATGCATTCTCGGAAAGACTTGGCCAAACGGGGTTCGATTTTTTTCTCATGCTAGTTGTTGATTTACTACACGAATTTGAACTGGGCGTTTGGAAGTCTATTTTTATCCACTTGCTCCGCATTGTGAACTGCCTACAGGGCGCCATGCTGGCGGAGCTTGATCGCCGGTGAGAGGATTCACTATTCATGCTTCATTCTAAGTCGACTAATCCCAGAAGTTTTCGCAAAGTACCAACCTTTGGCCGTGACACCATTCGGCGTTTCCGTAAGAACGTCTTGGAGATGAAGAAGTTTGCCGCGCGAGATTTTGAAGATGTACTGCAAGTTGGTTTCCTGTTTTGCGATCTGTCTGCCTTTCGTTTCGCTGACTGCACGGATCGGTCAGTGTTGTATTCCAGTTTTTTCGAGGCTGCTACCGGAACCCTGCAACGCCGAAGTACTGCACCTGCTATTTGTCCTCGCTCACTGGCACGGTCTCACTAAGCTCCGCTTGCATACCGATGAGACGCTAGACCTTTTAGAGACGGTGACGAAAGAACTTGGCGATTGCGTCCGTCGTTTTGCCTTGAATACGAGTCCTAGCTTTGCGACGAAAGAGTTACCTCGTGAAGCTGAAGCCCGACTACGATGACAAGCGCAAAAACATTGTGGCTCGTCAACCAGAGCCGAGGGAGTCACATGCAATACACAGACACGACAACCCAGATCATTTAACCTTCAAACGTACAAGTTCCATGCTTTGGCAGATTACCCCTCGCAGATTCGAATGTATGGCACCACGGATTCGTATTCCACACAATCCGTTTGTGTTCTTTTCTCAATAGTTACGCATAAAATTCACCTTCCGCATGCAGGGGGAACTTGAGCACCGCATAAGCAAAGGTCGATTTGCCAGAACTAGCCGAAAGGCTTATATACCACAGCTGGCTTCTATAGAGCGGCGCCAAGCTCGCATCAACCGTATTCGCATGAAGCGCGAAACGCTCAATCTGACGGATCCAGTACCGAACAAGCCGGACGAACACCACGTCATCGGTCAATCTCAAAACTTCTCGGAGGAGCTTACAAGATTCGTCCAGGCTAATATTGACGATCCCGCTACTAGGGTCAGTCCCCCACTGTCCTTATGCGCACCAACCTCACGAACGACTGGATTAGGGCTTTGTATTGAAGTTGAAGGCTCATATCCTTCCCCGTATCGCGGCCATCCACCAAACAGATGTTCCGGGACACGCGGTGTCAGTGAACGCGGGCGCTGGCACGGATCTCCTAGAACATGACGCCTTCCATCTATCACAGTTGAACCACGTACTGTTCCATGGAAACAAGATTTACCGCCACCGCTTGCTCCGCATCAACTACACTACTTACGACCTTCAACGTGAATTTGATATCATCAATCCTCGCACCGACCGCCGGGACATCGTGTTATTGTCTAACGCAGCTATCGACAATCACCCATTTTGCTATGCACGCGTGCTGGGGATCTTCCACGCCAATGTTATATACACTGGGCCCGCATCACGCGACTTTCGATCGCGTAGGGTTGAGTTTTTATGGGTACGGTGGTTTGAAGTCATACATGATCGTACGGCGGCCTCTGGATGGGAGCAACACACCCTCGACACTGTCAAGTTCCTGCCGATGGCTGACGAGGACGCCTTTGGTTTTGTTGACCCTTCGGACGTGCTCAGAGGTTGCCACGTTATCCCCTCTTTTGCAGATGGCCAACTTCATCCTGACAGGCTTCCTATGTCTCGTTGTGCGGGTGACTCAGATGACTGGAAGCGCTATTATATCAATCGGTGAGTCCCAGTCTGGTTTAATTAACTCAGTTTTACTGATTGCATTGGCAGCTTTGCTGATCGTGATATGCTCATGCGTTATCACTGGGGACTTGCCATTGGGCATACGTATTCACATACAACTCCGAGCCGGGTCAATTCATTGGTTCGCAACCCGGTTTGTCAATCGCCTCAGGAACCTTGTTCAAGCAACTGTGGCATGGGAGATCGTGCAAACGATGTTGACGACGACGGGTTGGAACAGCCGACTGATCCGGAGCTTCAGTCCTGCCCGGTCCAGGGCGAGTCTGAGTCCGAGTCGTCTGGAAGTTCTGACTCCAGTTTCGACTCAGATTCGGGCTCGGGGTCCGAGTCTGTTTTGGGAGACCATGCGGATATGGATGGTTGGGATGATGTAGATGACGGATATGAATTTTAGTCCGTTGTGACCGCTTCGTAGGCACCTACTGGTACTAGCAATGCAGGAACATTGTATTTAGCCGCTCAGTGGCCGCATCATTTCAATATGTGGCTAGTACTTTCACATCGCTCGGTGGCACGGTCACGGTTGCTCTCTTGCAACTCTCTTTGGTACTTACTCCCCCGGGCCGACGTGGCATCGTTTGTGAAACCAAACCCAGAAACAGTGCTCCGAGTCGCAGCGCCACCTTGAAACTCTTGGCCTTGTTCTAAGTCGCTGACCAAGATGACACTCGCCGCAACCTGGAGGAGTTGAGAGCAGAAATCGACCGCAAGGACGTAGAGCTCGACCAGGCCATTCAAGACATCGAGAGGAAAACAAGGGACCTCGGCGAAAGCGCTCTCGAGACCCTGCAAGGGAGGTGAACACCTTCAAGGAAGAGCATAATCAGCTGAGTGCGTGTCCACATACCCTTTTTTACATCCATCTTATGCCCTCAAGTCGCGTCGAACAAATGCGCGTATCCGAGTCTTCGATGGTATGTATATCGTCCCCGAATTTCTATGTACCGACTGACCTCGTTGCCACGGGGGAAGTCCAAAGCTCACGGACAAGTCTTCGTCAGGCCCGTCAAAACCATCAGGCCCACGAGACACTGGCACAGGCCCACGAACTTCGCTCTACAGAGACATCCACCAACTTCAAGTTGCAAGGTACGTCCTGTCGTTCATCCTTGACAACACACGGGCTAATCTTCCATTCAGGCTCCGAGTCGAAACGCTCTCTCAAAATCACCGGTCCTGCTGGACTGCTACACGACGCTGACCAACCTCCGGCCTCGGCTCGTCGCTCAAGCGACACACCGCGCTCATCAAGCGCATGCGTCAGTCAATCGGTTCTGACAACCGCGACCAGATCATCAAGGACGTCGACACTGTCGCTCGAGACGTACATTGACGAGATAGCCTCCGCCGCCCTCGATGGCATCGTGCGGTGCAAGACGGAGAAAGACGTATGGGCCGCGGTGGAGGTGAGCAAGCACGGACTCTCTGCGTGAGATAATATGCACCCTTCACAGACGATTCCCGACGTCGTTCACCCCCACCTTTCTGGACATGGTTGCTGCCGCCATCGCGCCCCCAGCCAGAGCAACCCTCTTTGCTCTTCGTCCCGATCAACATGAGAAGCAAGACGTCGCGAGAGTTACTCGACGGAGACCGGTCCTTAGGGTGTGTGTCGAGCTTGCTCTCGTAGGCGTTATCAAGGACTCTCCGACCAGGAGTTGTGGCGAGTGGATGATGAAGGCCGTCAAAGAACTGGTGTGTTACATCTTGTGCCGTCCCGCAGGTCCAGATTGATATCCAACGTAGCTGTCAAACGATCCTTCCCTGTCTTCTCTCCCGTTGCTTTCCACGTTCCTCAAGTCATATGCACGTCCATATCTAGGTTTGATGCCTGCACAAACGAAGCAAATACCGAGCGACTTGGAACTTGGCATTCTGTTCTCGATGACGACAAGCGAAACTCAACGAAGCTTCCCTGCCCTTCTCAACGAAGACGAGGAACTCGTAGAGCAGGACATACGCGATCGGTTCAGGCGCATGTGTGAAGGATATCTTGACAATGTAGCCAAGAAACTGGTCATGGAACACAAAGTATGCGCACACACTTTCCTCTCATGTTACGCGTGCTCCAACTTGGACTATTTATAGCGCCTCCAAGAACAGGACCGTCGAAATCATGAAGCATATATTCGGTCGGGCGAGATATTCGAGAGGACCGACAGCAAGCGTACGAAAAGATGACCAAGGGTACGAAAAGCTGGTTGCAAACTACCAAACGTATGCACGATCATCTCCTGCATGACTATCATCTATAACACAGTTGCAGGTTGTCGGAACTACTCTATATTCCTATGGCTGCACTACCGACTGCTTCCCAGAAGTCGGATTCGAGCTCGTACCCTGGTGGCATACTTGCGGATGAGTCGGAAGATGTCTCGCTTACCTCTGGCAAATGGGAAGACGAGGAAGAACGAAAGTTTTTTGAAGACATTCAGGATCCGAACGATATGTCCCCAAGAGTGTTCTTGGTATCGAATCAGAAGACAAGGCAGTCGACGAAGAAAGGGAGAAACTCGAGAAGGAAAGGGCAGAGGTCGAGATATTCATGCGAATGGGAATGGTCGTCCCGGGGGCGAAGCAGAAAGCCCGAGCATCGGTAAGCCGAGTGATTCTTCCATGGAAATGTCTTACTGTAATGTGGTGACGCATGATCACGCCTACACCAGGCTCTCCCAAAGCGTCGACTCCCGCGTTATCTCCTCAGCTTGCGCCACAAGGCCCTTCTCACAGCGCTCTTGACGCCTTCCGGATGCGACCAATCGGGTACTCATCGATCAGGCCGCCGTGGACTTTGCGTTTCTCAATTCCTAGGCCGCTAGAAAGAGGCTTATCAAAGTGGGTTTACATCCAGTGCATCGCTTCCTGGGCAGTTTAATAAGTGCAGATCAGTTCTTGACCACTGTTCCGAAGAATAGGACCGACCTCCTGCCACACTACGCACGGCTGGTTGCCAGTATATGCCAGATATAGGCACGGAATTGGTCGCATTTGTGAGTTCTATCTTGCGGTAATTCATGAGCCGGTCAAAAGCTGACCGGCGTATTAAGCTAGATGAGGAATTCCGTTATTTACAAAGGAAAAAGAACGTTGTCAAAGCGCTTGCCGAAACAC
>JBBPOC010001385.1:0-10201 GCA_038091235.1 Tylopilus rubrobrunneus | reverse complement strand
CCGATGGACGAGCAATTTCATCATCGATGACGCGTCTGACATAAGCCATGCGACGCGACTTGATTTCTGTCACGTGCATCTTACATCGTGGGAACAACGTCAGACATGTAATCAAATACCAGAAATTCGCCTTTTTTGTGATGGACGAGGTAAGCAGCGCAGCGCCGGCTTTTTCCGTGCCGGGCTCGCCAGCCAACCGTTCGCCGTCCTTTGCATCGCACATACCGGCCTTGCCCCACCCACTGCTGGGTTCCACTCTCATCCCGATGCGGCCGTGGTTTCTCCCCATCGACGGATACCTCTACCCACCCTCTGTAACCTGGGCAACCCCCCTTCTGTCCTCCGAGCTAGTTCCTGGGTACGGCGTTCGCTCCATATGTCATCACACCACTATGGGTCGCAACTCACCCCTCCAGACGGGCTTGCGCAGTCGTTTGGGGCCGAAGAGCGCCCCGCGCTCCTGCCCGTCCCCACCCCCTCCATTCCTCTCTCTCACTCTCCCGGACCCGCGCCCGAGCATAGCGACATCCAAAGATTATACACCGTCGTCCTACTTGCGCATCATGATGAGCACCTTTCTCGTCAATGCTGTACACGTGCTCTTTCTGCGGGTTGACGATGTCCGTTTCGCCGTCATGAGTTACCAGACTTGTACCCAATGTGTCTAACAAGGCTTGTCCATGCACAGGTCCTCTGTCGCGGTCGTCCCCTAACATTGTTCTTTGAACAGGTAAGCCGAAAGAATCGGCATTAGACAAGCCGTACCTCTATACTGCTTCCGTTCAACGCCTTGGTTGAGGAGGGCACCCAGGCTGTTCCAGAAGTAGGACGATCAGGGGGTTCAGAAATCATCAGTCTCTCCTCTGCCATATTCTCACCTGCACATCATTGGTCAAGACGTTGCAGGGCTCTTCTCTGTCAGTTACCGGCCTGGTGAGGGCAAAGATGGATGAACGAGGCGATGTACGCGGGATGGAACGTCAAAGTGGATCAAATTTTCTTTTCAGACGGTCTTCGTACGTATCCATGTCACCTCGGTTTCATCAACTTGAATAGCTGCTCAGGTGCTCTGTAACCAGGTGATCCTTGGCGGGGGCTACTCTGTCCACAGAAGGCCTCAACAATATTAATACGACTACGCAGCTCATTCACTTGAGCGATGGGTTCCACACCTTAGACTTGATTATAGAGTGGTATCGTTCAAAAGACAGTCCATGCCGTCCAGACGGTAGCGCCCGAGTACATGAGCAAGTAGCTCAAAGAATCACATGAGGATCGCTATGCGCATCTGTCATATCGCTCGAGTTAGATTGTATTACATTGTAAGCGATCTTCGTGTGGTAAAATTGTGCTTGCCAATGTATACCATCGTGAACGTGTGTAATGTGACTGAGCTTCATGGTACACCTGGATAGGCGATCAACCGAAGGGCGGGCTAAGTAAGAAGAAGGCAATTGGTTCAAGTCTGCGTTGTTATAGTTATCGCATCTGTAGCTTCGGACGAATCAGAAAAGTTACATTGCAACAGGGCATTATACAGTGACGAAGAACAACACGCAAGACTGCTGAAAGAGGCTACGCAGAACGGAGATCAGGGTGGTCAAAAGTAACGGTGGAGTACGGATAGCTATTGGGCCATGGTAACTGGAAGGGCGAGGAGTCTACTTTTCTCGTCTAGAATCACCCCCTGAGTCACAATCCGTCAGCGCACGTGCCAAACCGAGGGTGGATAAAAAATCCTACAGATTTTCTCCCGCCGCGCACTTCGCACGAGGTTGCAATCTGTACTGGGCAATGACCGCATCATGCTGACTTCGGCCCATAGTGCCCATTCGGTGTCATTGCGCACATGCCGCGCGCACCGCTTGAGATGAATGGACTAGGACTCCAGCAGCCGGCGCCACAGGGTGAAGCACACCGAACACCTCGACTGAAACCAGCCATCCCAGCTCGAGCATAAAGGCGAAAGTAACTTGAAGGCAGGAATTCCCGGTGGCTTGCATCACTGTGGTATGTATTTCGACGGGGAAACTTCGAAGGCTTCTATGCTGTCATACGAGCGTGAGTAGTGTAGGTCTCAAGTGAATGTCACGATATACCTTTCACTCAGTGTCCTATGTGCAGGTGCATGGTATTCTGGCAGGTCCGGACTCACGGCGACATGAGTTAGTCTCAGGCTCGCCGAAAGGCTGTGAACAAAAGTTTCACAATGACAGCGCAACCTTTCGCCTACGGTGCAACCGTCGGGCAACCCTGGAAATCGATGACATCACGGTGTTGCCGCTTGGTGAACGAGCTAGAAGAATACGAATATGACCACCCTCAGGCCTACAAGGTGCAGGTGTCGCAGACTAGTATAAGAGGTGTGTCTGGGTATCCATTCATGCGGCAAATGCGACGAGCTCACTGAAGAACCAATTTGAGAGTGCAAGTTCCGTTTCTGACGAGTTGGCTCTCTGTACGATAAGGAGACACGTGGCAGCACCGCGGGCTCACTTGGAGTGCTGGTCGACGAGCGCGTATGCTGCTTTCATCGATCTCACCTCTAGTTGGTATGTTCTCATTCGAGGGTCTGCGACCAAAGTAAAGTGAGTGGACGGAGTAGTCGGTTGATCGAACGATGTTGACAAAAACAGAAGAACGCACAGGGCACGGTGATAGTCGACCTTCCTCACGGACAGCCAGCGAACAGAAACAGAGACGGCCGAATGTGATATAAACGAGGCGATTAATAGACCAATTTCGAGGCCAAGTTGATAGATTCCTGAAAAGGGAGAAAAACGGATTGTGATTGATAGTGGAGGAGCAGCGTGTTCAGTCGTGCTCCTCGCTGACAGAGAGCATGTTGTGGGCGGTGACAGGAAGGCAGGATTCGAAAGTGGCGTGTACGAGACGGCAAGGAAGTGGGAACGCCAAAGAATGCAGGTGACGGCTTGGAATGCAGCGATTCAGAGTCATACGAAGGTGAGCGAGCTCAAAGGACACACGGACCGGGTGCATGCAAGTCGATATCTCATTCAAGTTTGAGTCGACGAAAATCACGACAGGATCAATTGCAAGCGAAAAGACTGCCTGGCCAAACAAGACAAACAACATACAACAAATGCCAGTGCTGCGTTCTCACCAGCACCATACCACTGGCATCACAGTGAACTAACCGAAGTCACTAGTGAGACACCGTGAAGCACAGCACGTTACCCAAGTAATTGACAGAAGAAAGGACTACACTATATCTGTGACGGCGTTGCCCACCGTTCAAAGACGCCGCTCGCGAGATCCGGTATGTAACACTGCTTGCTATGACTTACTGGTACTTTCTATAATTTATAGGTTGATAGATATCATCCATGGTTACAGCTCAAAAAACCCTCATCGACATTGCATCGGCTGCACATAGAGTCATTGACGCTTCGGTCCCATACACGCGTGACAAGCAAGACAGGAACATCGACATGTCTCGCACCCGATTGGGAGGGGAATTGCACAGGATCGTCGCTGCATCAGGAACTATACTAAAAGAAACACTTCAGCCTGAGCCTGCGTGTTCGAGCAACCCGACGTTCGACGATCGGCTGACGGATTGGCTCGCTGGTGAAGAACCTCAAGCATGTCTGGACTCGTTGAATGCGATGGAAAAGGTGATCAGGTTGGGTTCGGGCCGCGTGGCGCCGATGTTCCGCAATCCTTTTCGCTCCGCACCTACCGCCTACGAGGACAGTATCCAGGATGCACTCAGAATCTTTGAGAAACGCCGGGATTACTTCCATTTCTTGCTTACAACGGATGTCTGGTAAGTAATCTCAGAAATTTGACAAGTGCCTACCTCAGGGTATTGCCTAATGACAGGAACCATGAAATGACTCGGAAAGACCGATCTAGAGTGTCCCAGCTTGCTTCCCCAGGCATCGCAACATACCAGGGTCTCCCGTTTGCCAACTGGCATGCAAGCATGTACTATTGCGCGCTTTGCACGTGCATAGAGAATCTGATTAGCGTTCAGGGTAACCGGGGCGGACGAATTGCCAGCGAAGAAAAGGGCGATGACGAAAGTCGATCGTGAGTTTGACAACGCCGCCGCATCCCACCATTTGTTGACAGAGGTGTTATAAACGTGCAGAGACCCAATTAAGTGAAATATTACGATGGCTTGATGCATGGGATTGCACATCCAAACACGAAACCACTCTTGAATTACGCCAACCAGATACCTGCACATGGTTGCCAGACACCGATGAATACGGGACGTGGAAGGGTGGCAACAACTCTTTCTTGTGGCTACACGGGAAACGTGTGTATCCATTCAAACCTACAGCTCCTCATGCTAACACCATTACAGCTGGATCCGGAAAATCGGTCCTGGCGTACGTCCATTATCATCATTCGGGACCAATATTAATTTGGATTGGCCACAGTGCTTCCGTGATCGATAACCTTGAACATTCACTCCTTGAAGGAGAACTCCTGGCATACTTTTACTGCGATTTCCAAAGCAAGCGATCTACAGCCGCTGCTGAGGTCATGCGCTCCCTCCTTGCTCAGCTGCTACGTGGGATGAATGACCTTGGCGTCGATCCTGGAGATATCCTCAATAGCTTGGACAAAGAAACACAACGACAGAGTTCAATTCTCAGTACTGCCAAGCGACTCGCACATTTCGCGACTCGTAGTGCAAAACAATTTAGGCGACAACCTCTCATCGTGATCGACGCGCTCGATGAGTGTGAGGATGTAGAGAATCTACTCGACGCCATTCTTGTATTGAATCAGAGTGGGGTGCGGTTGTTAGTGGTCAGCCGACCTCTGCAGATAATCAAGGACGGCTTCCCCGAACTCGCATGGATCTCTTTGGATAGCATGTGGGAAGAAGTCTCTGCAGACATCAATCTGCATGTGAGGAGGGAAATTGATTCCCACCGACGCCTCCGGATTGCACGCCCTGCCCTGAAGGAGGAAATTACTCGGATACTGTGCCACAAAGCTGACGGAATGTTGGTGGGACTACCTCGACATGTGATTGATCGCGCTGACTATGCCGAATGACCTAGGTTTCGATGGATCCAATGTCAACTGGACACTCTGAAGAAGTGTGTCAGCACGGTCGAAGTGCGAGAAACACTCGACAGTCTCCCTGATGGCCTCGAGGAGACATACGAACGAATTCTGCATGCAATGAGCAAGGAGAAACGGGGAGCAGGGATCATTCGTCGTGCACTGGTGTGGCTTGTTGCTGCTTTGCGACCGCTGACCTTGTGTGAAATCGTGGAGGCTCTTTCAATCGACCTCGATCGGCGACTCTTGGACCCTGATCTTGGCCCCATGCATGGACACGTATTATTGGACTCCTTGAGTAGTCTGGTAACACACGACGGAATGACAGATACCGTCAGGTTATCTCATTTCAGTGTCAAGGTACACATTGTGTTAATTCGTATGCCATGATCCCTGACTCGCTGGACAGGAATACCTCATCGAGAAACTCTCGCACAAGCAGCATTTATACAATATCGACGAGCGAGACGCTCACGCGCAGGTAGCACGAGAGTGTATGGGTTACATGGCGGCCTGTTTAGAATTCAAGGAGGGGATCTGTAAAGGTGAGACATTTCCTCACCAAAGTCACGGTGTAGCCATAACGAACGCCGCTTCAGAGCTGCACCCGCTTGTCGCTTACGTCATACACAATGGTTTCAACCACCTCGCCCACGTCAAGCCGGCAAGATCGGTCTTAAATGCCATTGCGGTCCTCCTCTCAGATGCTCTTCGACATCCTTTGGAATGGGAGAAGATGCGGGAGAGATATGGCGATCATCGATTGCCAAGTCTCAAGCACGACTTTGTGCTCTTCATTCTGATTCTTTACGCACCCGAGTCACTCTTGCGTTTATTCCTTGGCCGGGCTCCCCTCCAAGTAAAGGCGGGAACAAACCCACTCATTTACGCCGTCGACGGGAAGTATGGACATGCTCGGATACTGCTTTCACATGGCGCGAAGCTTCACCATTGCGGCATGTTTGTCCGTCCGTACATGGATGGCTGCATCTCTGGTCTCCCAATCGAGGCTGCTGTTAGAGCTAGTGATCGCGGCCTGGTTGATCTGCTCTTAGCAGAAGGGAGTGCTGTACCACACAGACTGTTCTCACTCAGGAACACTGGCGGCGATCATTTCCCTATTTCTGCTCACGTCATGGCCAGACTGCTGCAAACCGATCAGTTCGTGGAATGGGAAAGCGAAACGGAATGTAAATCATCGCTACTGCGTATACTGGATCGCAGGAACTACGGTTTCTCGGACCGGCAGACGGAAGAAGATGTGGTCGTGATGGCAAGGAGGCTCAAGCAGATTGGCTATAACTTGTCTGGCGATAATACCTTCATCGAGATGCTCATCCGTCAAGCCGCATACGGAGGACATATCACTACCATCAAATACTTCCTTTCCGAGTCCGAGCTGCCGCTGCCTCCCGATATCGTACTGGACGCCGTCGAAAACCATAGATCCTCCAATGCAGCCATGATCCGTTTTCTAATTCAGAGCGGGACCAATGTCTACGTCGTCTCAGCTGATGAAAGTACAGCACTTCATCATGCGATCCACGATTACGATTCTGAGGAGAGTTGCCTGGAGATGACACAAGTGCTATGCGAAGCAGGCTGCGATCCATCCACGCGCAACTTGGAGGGTCGTACACCGATGCATCTCGCTATGGCACTCGCATATATATCCGTCGTCAAGCACTTTCTCTCAATTGGGGTCCCACTGCCCACAGACATATTACTTCGGGCGCTGGCCGATCAGTGTCGTTCCCATTTACCGTTGGAACGCTCAGATGCTTCCGTGATGGCTGGCACAACATATGAAAAGCAACGCACGCACTCTTCGCAGTCTTCGCTGGGATGGAGGAGAGGGCACAGCCTATCCACGATCCGTTTTCTTCTCGCGGGAGGAGCCGATACTCGTGCCGTTGCCACCGATGGGGACACCGTGCTTCATGCCTTCCTACGTTCCCGCTCCGGATATGATCCGCATGATCGTTTAGAGAGCGCCAAGGCTCTGATCGCTGCTGGATGTGACCCGGGTATCGCAAACTCATCTGGTGAAACACCGATCGAACTTGCTGCATCCACCGGGAACATTCTGGTACTGAATTACCTCCTCTCACTTCATGTCCCACTTCCCTGCGACATCTTGCTCACTGCACTACAATACCACTTTTTTAACCCCAATTTACTGGCAACAACCAAACTTCTCCTCGACAACGGTGCTGATAGACATGCCACCTCGCTTGATGGGAGGAATCCACTGCATTTCGTCGTGGAACGTCATGACTTCCAAGTGTTCAAAACTCTTGTGGATGCCGGATGTGATCTATTCAAGTGTAGTTCCGACGGAGAAACTCTGTTCCATATTGCCGCACGTTACGGACTTCTGGAACATATCCAATATCTCTTCTCCAGAGGCCCGCCACCCCCGTCCGATATACAAGAAACGCTGTGCCGTATTGCCGCACGCCACGGACACTTGGAAATTATCCAATATTTCTTCTCCCGAGGCTTACCACCCCCGTCCGATATACTACTCGTCGCGTCCTACTCTGTATTTCAAAGCACACAGTTGATCCAACTCCTAGTCGACAAGGGGGTTGATGTACACGCTGTTGCCGCGGATGGGAATACCCCACTCCATTTCGCCGCCCGCTCACGCTGGGAGCGTTGTGCTTTGGAGTCAGTGAAAATCTTGACCAAAGCTGGGGGTGACCCATCTGCCCTCAATTCATTCCATAAAACCCCTATGCACTCCGCAGCTGAAGTTGGACACGTGTCCGTCATCAGCTATCTACTCTCACTTAGCGTTCCCCTCCCTCCGAATATTCTTCTTGCTGCATCAGCCAGTACCTCTATCATGGTCAGCTTTCTCTTACAGCAGGGGGCAGACCCAGCCAGCATCACGACAAATGGAGATACAGTCTTGCATCTTGCTCTAGCACACGGATGGCAAAGCAATCCTTTGCAAACTGCCAAAATTCTGATCGATGCTGGATGTGATATCCATGCTTGCAATTCCGTCGGAGAGACACCACTGCTCGCTGCAACAAAAGGTGGACACGTCGAGGTCGTGGAGTACCTCATTTCTCAAGGCGCGCTCGTCCCTTCAAACGCCTTTCTCGCCATAGCTTCGTGCAAAGTTTACAGAAAGAGTGTACCGATAATCCGGCTCTTTGCTACGTTGGAAGGCTCAGATATACATGCCGTCACGTCGAATGGGGCTACTGTCCTACATGTTGCAGTGTCTGCAATGGAAGACGATTGTGTGGGAGTTGTCAAAGCTTTTGTTGGGTTGGGGTGCGACCCCACACTGCGCAATTTAGCCGGGGAGACGCCCCTACAGATCTCCGCAAAACGCCATCTGATTTCCGTCCTCAAATATCTGCTCTCACTAGGTGTACCACTCCTATCTGACATACTCATTGCTGTCGTGTCGTGGGACGAGAGCATTTTTACCGTGTCGAGGCGTGCACACTGGTATCGCAAGATGGCAGTGATGATGCACATCCTGATCCGTGGAGGCGCTGATCCATGCGCCACTAATGGTAACGGAGACACTCCACTACACGTCATTCTAGAAAACCATCCTCCTGCTTCACATTTACGGTTCAACACAGAGTGTTGGGAAGCCGTTCAGATACTGCTGGATGCTGGTGGCGACCCCTATGCACGTAATCTGGACGGACAGACACCCGCTGACCTCGCTGAGAAGAAGGGATCCTTCTTTGCTCGGAACTTTATGCGGCTGGTTGATAATGCCAAAAAGGTATGCAAACATGGTCTAATGTGTGGTTCCGCACTCATCGAGCCACCAGAAGAATTCGAAGCTTGGCTAGTTTTGCTCAAGCTACCATGTGGAGCACAGGTCCAGGGATTTATGTTATATGCACTGTGTCTCAGTTCAAGTAATTGACTGAATTGGAATGGACGTGTTGACCATTGCCTACGACTCATATGGCTTGGGCCAGGTTTGCATGAGTTCAAACGGCAATGCATATTCCGCAGCATTACATGAGAGGTGCTTGGGTGTCGTCGCCGTCATCAAAGGCTGCTAGTAGACGAACATGAAGGCTCATGAAACACATGAGGTCGTTGACTCAGCTCGTCTTCCGTCTTCCCTTGAAGCTTGAAAGCATTTCAAGTTGTTTGTGTTCGAGGCGATTCCTGGTTGCGTGCAGGATTTGGATGAGGCGAGTAAGGCTAGTTGTCGAAGTTTTGCCATTCACTACTAGGCTCGCGGTGACGCGGTGACGTCCGAGTCGTCAATGTAGTCACATCACCGTGACATTGATGACCAATGTCACAGAGATCCACGGTGCGTCGGCTGCACACAGAGTCATTGACGCTAATTGCACACTGGCAGGATCGTCGCAGCATTAGAAATCATACTCAAAGAAACCCTCCAACCTTAACTCCATCTGACGAGTGGCTAACGGACTGGCTCAGTGACTGGCGCTCCACATAGCTGCTAGACGCCAGCTGATTTCCGTCGTCAACTCTCTGCTCGCACAAGGGGTGTCAGTGCCACTCCCTTCGGACGATGGCTACGAGGTGGTGCCGATCATGCGTCGCTTGATCCGCGAAAGGGCTGATCCCTGCGCCACCAACGGCCACGGAGATACACCCTTGCACGCCTTTCTGAAAACTGAGTCTCGGGTATCGTACTCCCTATGCACGCAACCTGGACGGACAGATGTCCGTCGACCTTGCTGGGAACAAGGGCCCTTGCTTTGCACACAACCTGATGCGACTGTCAAGGACGCCCCAAGGGTACGCAACCATGGTTAGACCTGCGGTCATGACACTCCCAGTGACCGAATCACCACCAGGACACAGCGTCGACTTGGTCGCGATGTAGGATATGATAACTCGCTTCTATTCCAGTAGGACACGCATGTCGTAGCAGTGGATTAACCTGAGATGCACGTTCTTGACATACGAGGCGCACCTACTGGCAGCTGCCCTTGATGCGACTCACCGCTCGGGGCGTGTACGCAAAAAACGCAACATGAGCGCATGATGTCGCCATCCCGAGTCCGGGGTCAATCAACCCCAACGGGTTGGGAACAAAAAGTCCGATCGAGCCCGTTTCAAACCGATCGATCGTACCGATCTTTTTGGATCATCCTCACCGATCAGGCATTCAGGCCTCAGGCAC
>JBBPOC010001384.1:0-10201 GCA_038091235.1 Tylopilus rubrobrunneus | reverse complement strand
TCAACGGATATTCTGGCCCCTTCGTTTTCCTCGTTCACTGCCGGCTGCAGTGGGATCAAAGCACCTTATTGAGGCAGCAATGCTACCAGCCCCAAGTAACGAGGAGTGCAAAATCGACAGGGTCCTCATCGATCATGACGAGCTGGCTCCCGACAAAGGTAGTCTAGCATACGACGCACAAGATTGGGATGAGTTGTCAGGGAAGTTGTGTATACGGTATGTGAGAAGCAAATACCCGCACGAGTTTTCATGGCGAAAGACGAGCTGGCGCATAACCATCTTGGAGATGGTGTAGCGAACTCGTTACATGGTGGTGGCCTTTTTTCTTAGATTCGCTCGTGTTTTAGATTATTGCCAAGTGCGGTTGACACAAGGCACCGTTGGATCTGTAGAACTTTATCATTCAATGAACTCGACCCACTTCATTAAACAACCTCACCCTCTTTCTCAGCCATCGGCATGATCAAGTCAGAGTGACGCCAGATCTCGCCGAGGCCATTGTCCTCGCGCGAGAGGCATCGACGCTCTCTCCACCTGATTATCACGAGCGATCTACGTTTCTGAGCAACCTTAGTAAATTTCTGTCCACTCGATACAAGCTGTTCGGGATGAAGGAAGACCTCGACGAGGCCATCGTCCTTGCTCGAGAGGCAGTGGACCGTCGGTCACCGGGTCACCCAGATCGGCCAATGCCTCCGGCCCGGGCGAGTCTGGGAAACCTTCAAGTTGCAGGACATATCCTTGATCGATACGGGCAACTCGGGGCGATAGAAGACGCCGACGAAGCTATTTTCCGATGCACCGGTGCTCCGCCCAGCTGGACACCCTGATCGGTCATGACATCTCTGATTAACCTTGCATTCTATGACTCCTCGCCACTCGGTACAAGCGACGTAGGTCGGTGGGAGACCTCCATGAGGCCGTTGGGCTCGATCGAGAAGCTCTACAGCTTCGGCCCTTTGGTCACCCAGAACGGGTCTATGTCTTTGAACAACCCGGTAAAGCGGAAAAGATATCCATGTTTTATGGCCACATAAAGGGCGTCTGGACCATACCCGTGCAGCGTTCGCGCTACACGAGGCAGATTTGCCATTGAACCAACGCATTGTATATGTCCATCTCGGTGCCTAGAAAGCCTGTTCAAGTTTGCCAGCTGCTATTACTTAGTAGATCCTAGGTCTCGTCACGTCCGAGTTGCGTCCGAGCCTGAGTTTGATTCAATTGTCACGTCACGGTAACGGCTGGCAAGAAAAGCCCGACATGATCGATAACGGCTTGTTTCACTCTTGCCAGTGGGCTGCCAGTGTGATCTCTGCGAGTTTGCGTACTGCTGTCAGTTCAACTGGCGGTGAGTTCAGGATGTCAGAAAATGTAAGCAAAGGCTTAGTACTTGGACCATTGGATCGTTATTCAACTGTTCGACCTTGTTCCACACGTTTACTCCACCTCTAGCTTGTGAGTAGACTCGTTCTGGTTGTGATGCACCACTACAGTAACTTCGTCGATTTTTAGGAAGTGAGTGGTCTACTTTCTGGTTCGACTCATGAACAACATCTTCACCCTCTGTACTACGCAGTTCGTGAGTGATCGTCAGCTCTAGTGCATTGACATATGGCACTCAAACAGTGTACTGTTTGGTTTGCTTAGGAAGTGAGTTCCCATAAATCCGTGTCGTTTCTCCGTCTCAGGGAACTCATCACGTTGCATCCCGCCAGCTCGTAAGTTTTCAGCAACCTGTTCTACAACGACGATTCACAACGTATCATGTTTTCCACGTCTTACTTACTTAGAAAGTGAGTTACCCTGGCCATCTGTTATGACTGTCTTACACATTGCGGGTCTGGTCGCATGTTGTTTAGGGGGTGGGTGATCATCCCTGCATGTTGTTACGTTGCGCTTCCCTCACGCCATATAGGAAGTGAGTAACCAAAGACTAAGATGCATCCCATTAACCTTGACCTGCTTCTGCTGTCCCATCTAGAGCGTATGTTGTGTTCTTCCGGTCCCGTACAAGTGATCACTAACCTTTTCATTGTCTTGCATCGCATCCAGTATGTGAGTGCTCATTCACCTTGAGTTATTACAACTGCCTCATAGTCTGTATTGCGCTTTCTTCATTTTATCCAGGAAGTGAGTGATCAGTGACTTTGCACTTGTCCACCCTACTTCAACCTCGTTGTCGTCGCATGTCAATAGATCGTGAGAGACCTTCCACACCTGGGCTCCATCATCACTTAACGACCACACCATGTTTATTGCAACTGATACAGAGAGTCAGTTATCCTTGAATTTATGCTTTATTTACATCTAACGACAGTGTAACCCCCGCCGCCACACCTAATCTAGCAAGTGAGCAATTCATAATATCCATGTTTGCGTCATGATGGACAACTATATCGTGCATGTCATATCGAATCAAGGAGGTGAGAAGCGCTTCAATCCATACTTGTCTAGCTGCCTTACAGCTATATCGTATTTCTCGTCTCCCGTCTAGTTTGTGAGTGATCAATGAATTTGTACTTTGAGCAGTCCCGGTGACCATGCACTGGCACCTCGTGTAGCAAGTAAGCACCAGTGATCTTAGATCGCATGCTCTCTCGGCTGCTTCATCATCATTATTATTCATATCGCATCCTATCTAGTTTGTTAGTAATCTTCCAATATGTGTTCCCTATCAGTTCATGACCATAATGCGCTTGTCGTGTCTCCTCTAGCGAGTGAGTGATTATATAATGCATGCCTCCCCAGCCGTCTTGTGACCATTTCTTTGCCACATATAATTAGCTCGTCAGTGCATGACCATCGTATTTGTGTAATCCACAATCTCATTGCTCAATCATGCTTTCCCCATCTAATAGTTTGTGAGTGATCATCGAATCCATGCTTTACTATCCACCTATCCTGTCTAGGATGTGAGTGCCTTCTGAGCATATGCTTGCACCAATGCACTGTCATTGACCGGTAGTCCCAATAGTATGTGAGTGGCTGTGGGACCCATACCTTACACTCGTTAATGAGCACATCGCGGGCATGGTTGCCACATCAAATATAGCAAGTGAGCTCCTTCTGCTTTTGAGAGTATTTTCCATCCCTACCTCGACGATCTAGTTCGTGAGCTATTATCGAAGCTGTTCGATTAGCGCGGACGCCTCATTATCTGATCGTGCTTGTTGTAACCATTATAGTCGGTGAGCGCACCAGTGATCCTCAAATCCATACTGTCATACTCAAACAATTATATAGGACGTGAGTGACTGTTGAATCCAGACTCTGATTCATGCGAGGATCACTTGTTGTATCACGTATATAGTCTGTGAGTGATTGCTTAGTACGGGGTTTAAGACTGTTCCGAAATTCTGGGACTTGTTGCATCCAATGCAGTATGTGAGTGGCCGTGTCTTCAAAACCGCATGACAACTTATCGTGATTGTCACATCCTATGAAGAAAGCAAGTCCTTCATTCGTTCACAGCCATTGATCGTACTGCTTATCGGATCGATTACAGACTGTGAGTGCACACGGAATTTATGCGTTCACAATCGTGTCCTGATTGCTTGTCGTCACGGTCTGTTGTTCAGTTTGTAAGTGTTGATCAGTTCACTTCTGATATAACTATTTTGTCTTATCGAATCTCACCAAGGGAGTGGGTGATCGTCGAAACCAGAGTTTGACAGCCAACTCACCGCCAGTGGCATGTTATGTTATTTGACTAGGTTGTGAGTGATCTGATTTCGCAACAGCATGATACATGTCAATCCATCTCACAATCACTCTATAGTTTGTCAGTGATTGTTTAGTCTGAGCGCTCTTAGCCTTACGATTTTCTTGTACTTCTTGCATCACATCTAGAAAGTCAGTGCTCGCCGAATGAGTGATTTCACAACTACCTCTCACCGGTATCATTTTGTCTCCTGTTTAGTCTGTAAGTTGACTTCACGTTTCCGAGTCCAAAGTGCTCTCAATACATTTCATATCTCATTTAGGGAGTGAGTGGATACCCAATTCAAGTTTGTTGTACTCTCTGATGGCCATACGCCACTCATCGTGTTTCGCCCAGATCGTAAGTGGTCATCAGGTCTTCTTTTCTCGCGGAGATTTGATCATCATCATATCGCGACCGTACCGTACCACCCAGGCTGTGAGTCACTGTTCAATAATCGCTTTTATTGCTATCTTATGTCCATATCATATGTGTAACATCTAGCATGTGAGTTCAAGTTATTGAAGGCATTCTCCCAGAGCCCTGACTCCTGACGTTCGTGCCAACTTCGTGGCAATCATGCAGCATGTGAGTGCATTGAACGCAAGCTTGCGCCAATGTTTTCATAGTCCCTTCACAATGATAGTTTGTCCTAATCATTGCATATCGTCTAGATTGTAAGAGATCGTGCAATCTATTCCCTCTCAGTGGTTGGTAACTGTATGACCGCCGTGTCGCACCAAACTTGAATATAGAAAGTGAGTGATTTGAATGACTTTGAAATTTTACTTTGCTTAAACCGACGCATTTTTGCTGTCACTGCTACTGATTCAGTTCGTGAGACTTTTCTTACTGCCCTTCATAAGTATTTTACGAATCGGGCATCACATCCTTCTCATAGCTTGTAGGTGGTTGTTTACATCTTGCAAGTGAACTTGTTGAAAGACCCGTAACGTCCTTGACGTACCCATTGTAGGTCGTGAGTAAGCACCGACGTGGTACCTTCACAATGCTGCTAATCATCCTCTCGTCTTCGTCATCAGAAAGTGAGTAGTCATGAAATTTTTTTTTCCATGTCATCTTAATTTCATCACGATGTTGTCTAGGACGTAAGTAACCACGACGACTTCCTTGTTCAATGCGATCCTGTTTACTGTGCTTTGCGGTATGGCATCCAGTTCGTGAGTCGTCATATCCTTTGTGTTCTGAATTTCTCTGTATTCTTCGTTTGGTTTCTAGCTGGTGAGTCTTCACCACTCAGCCGTGTTTGTCTTTCGCATTTCATTATATAGAGCGTGAGTGTGTTTTTCCGTCCCTTGGTTTCTAGACTGCATTGTACATTACACAGGAGGTGAGGGTTTGTGGACTCTGCGTCTTTTCACTGGATCCATCATCCCATGTAGCTTGTGCGTTGTCATCGATTTTGCACTCTGCGAACGTACCCACAGACAGCTGGCATATTGTATCTAATCTAGGAAGTGAGTCACTAATTCGTATAGGATATTGAGCTCTGGCTTCTTACGCGTCTCTTTCATGCCGTTTAGTCCGTGAGTACTTTTAAACCTCTCTTTTCATCACCATCCCCTAAACTTTATCGTCTGTGTGTCGTCTCTCTTAGAAAGTCGGTGATTATTTATTACCTTATAACTTTTTCTCAAACTCGATGTTCCATGACAGAACGCGGAGATTGCCCGCCATGAAACGGCGGCGGTTGAAAGTGATCAAAGAATGCTAACTCTCCAACTAGCCCTGGAGGCCGCCCAGGAGGAGATCAAGAAACTCAAGGCCGACTACGACACCGAGGTCACATACCTCCGGCGCAATAACTCTGATCTGCAATCTGCATTTGGCTCTCTCAAAAAGGATGTGGATGAAGCCGAACAGGGACTGTCCCCTGGAATCAGCGATTTCAGGCAGTGGATGTGCCAGCATTCTGTTAACACAGATGTCCTGATTTTGGACTTGGATCTGTCAATACCCCCGAGCGACATCCACCACGTACTTGTTCACAATGCACTCCTGAAAATACGTTCAGAAAACTGGGGTTCTGCGTACGAGGACGCGAACAAGGTAATTTTACATTCGCGAATCCGCCCAGCCATGTACACTCATTGGCAAATAAAGTCTATCGACGCTCGGCCGTCAGCCATGGGATATGTTGCCAAGGCCCTCGCACTAATTGGGAAGGGTGAAACGGAGGAAGCGATGCAGATAATTGATCTAGCATTCAGAAACTCCAATCCAAAGGAGAGCAGTTTGCTGTTGCTCATCAAGGTTCGTGACTAGAGGCATGGGAACTCTAATGCAACCAATCGCTTATAAAATAGGCCACTGTGTTGTTTATGGCCCGGAAACATGACACCGCGGTCTCGCGTATTCGTGATTTGATTTCCATCTCGAGGGACAACGAGACATTGTATTGCTGTATCCAGGTAATTCGAGTGTGGTCGTGGTGCACACTTGCTAACCGTTACATTGTTTAGGTCCTCGGGAAGATGTATCTGACACAAGGTAAATATGCACTTGCGGCACAGTCGCTGGAGGAAGGGCATCACCTCGCATCATCTTGTACCGGCCGTGGTCTGGACGCAATCTCGCTCGTAGGTCGTTTTCAAACATTTCACGACAAATGCTGACAGTCGAGACAAGATATTTGGATGGTCCTTTGATGGACTTCGAATCACAGTGCAGCGATATCACTGCGAAAATCTCTATGCCTTGGGTCGCATCGAGGAGGCTACGGGGGTGCTTTTTCGGATCCTGGACACCTTTGGTGAGGAGCTCGATGCAAGTAAGGTCGCAACAGACTGGGTTGTTGGTAGGTACCGACGAAATCGAGTGGGCTTGCATAACATGTGGCTCTACTTCCTAGATCTGAAAAGAAGAGGTGCTGCCCAGTTCGAAGCGCTCGGCGATGTAGCGTTCAGGTCCGGCGAACCCGACAGTGCAATTGCACGGTACACCTCTGCATTGTCACTCGATCCCTCAGATGCAACAGAACTTCTGGTCAAGCGGAGCAAGGCACGGATCTCAAAAGGACTGTGGGGAGATGCCCTGGCAGATGCGGATGAGGTATGTGTGTTACCTCGCGAAGTTCGTTATGCCCTACATTCGCCGTGTCCATGTGTAGGTCATTAACCGAGATCCGGGGTCACATTGGGGATACGGAGTCAAGCGTGCTGCGCTTCACGGCGCGGAAAGATATGGGGAAGCAAACGATACATTCCTCCGTATGCTTTCAATTATAGATGATTCTCCCGACGAAGAAATACGTCGTATGTGTCTATCATCTTATTTCGGTTCTATTCGTATGGATTTTCATCCACACAGAGCTCCGAGCAAGTTATACCGCTCCGCGCGAGACGATCGCCGCTATCGATAGCGCTGTTCATGAACTATTCAGTCTCTGCCCACTCGTCCTCATCGATCTCACAACAGGCAGACTGTGCGATGCACAGGAGCGGGTTCGGCTATTCAAGTCGGAATCAGCCTTCAAAAAGCTTATTTCCGAGAGCGCAACAACGAAGATAGACGGCCAGCGAATCCGCCAATCTGTGGCAACATACTTCAAATGGATCATGTTCTCCCACACATGGGAAGGAGAAGAGCCAACATTCCAGGACGTTAACTCGGTAGACTCAGTTTGGAAATTGGACCCGTCGTCGCCACCGAATAAGAAGCTCCGCCAATTCTGCGTAATGGCCCGTAGGGATGGTTATCGGTGGGCTTGGTCGGATACATGCTGCATTGACAAGAACACCAGCGCCATCATAAGCCAGTCCCTCACTTCCATGTACACCTGGTACGAAGAAGCCGCGGAAACACTCGTCTATCTCGCAGATGTCCCACACCCTTCAAAACTCGGTAACCTGCAAAAGAGCCGATGGATGAGTCGCGCTTGGGCTTTACAGGAGCTTCTTGCATCGAGGGTTATCCGATTCTATGATCGCGAGTGGGAATACTACCTGAATGACATGCAAAGCAACCACAAGGAATCGCCTGCCATCATAGGAGAACTAGCTCACGCCATGGGGGTCGGTCCGGAAGCAATCGCCAGTTTCCGGCCAGAGGCTCTGGGAGTGCGGGAGAAACTCCACTTAGCATCGACCCGCAATGCCACAGTGGAGGAGGATGTTGCGTACTCCTTGATCGGGATATTCTCCAGCGACATCTCCCCTCGCTACGGGTTGGGGAAAATAGCACTCGGCCAGCTCTTAGAGAACATTGTCGCTCGCACCGGCGATGTGACTGTTATCGCATGGACTGGGAAGTCACTGCCATACAATTCTGCTCTTCCTGATTCCCTCGTCGTCTACAGCCAGAGACCCCCCAGCCCACCGCCTATGGAGGTCAATGAACTCGATATATGCGTGGAACAGTTGCGGACTCGATTGGCACAAGATAACGACGACGCCTCGAAGCTCTATCGCGAAGTCATTCACCTCCCTCGTGCAACCTTCTCAAATCGTTGCTTGCAGCTCCCGTGTGTCGTGTTCTCTGTCACAAGGATTGGTGTACAAGAGTTAGGCGGCAGCCAGGGGACCCTGTATCGCGCAATGGTTTCATTGCTCGGCAAAGTGGAGTTCAGGACTACGGATGCCATGCCACTGACGAAACCACGAAAACTCGCCTTTGTACATCCCTGGCTCCAGGACCTCCTTGATCCGCTTGATGGGTCCATGTCTGATGGCGAACGGGACGCTGAATCCGACATTGGCTCCAGTGATGAGGCAGGGGTCCGCTCTGATGCTGGTGTTCAGTCGGATGATAGCACCGATCTTGATGACACTTCCACACCAGCGTCCCCCTTGCATGCGGAGCCAGCGGCTCACGTGGACTCTTTCACCCAGGCGCTGCGGCTGATTGCCCGCCTTGGGCGTCCATTCAGTGCACTCCTGCTCGAGCGTCAGTCAAATCGCCAATACAAACGCGTCGCTACTGAGCAAGAAATCATAATTCCCGGAGTCTCGTACCAGACAAACCCCCAAGACCTTCGTGCAAGGGTGTTGGAAATAGTTTAATTTGGATGGAAGCTTGAGGTGTGTTGTCCCGCTTTCTGCTATTTAATGTTTGATCGTTGACCGCCAGTGGTATGCATCAGCTTTCTCCGGTCGACTGTTCATTCATACCATAGCCATCCATTGCGTCGTCCTTCGTTGATGAATCTGAACACCAGTCCGGAAAACACGATTTGATGCTATAATGAATGCCACGTAGATGTTACGTACAGTATACCACAAATCGATTCCTGTTTATTGTTATACCGGAGCGAGTGCACATGCAGGCGTCTAGTGCGAAGTTCCGACATCGAGTTGTGTTGAACGACATGAGTCTAAAGCGTTCTAAGCTCCCCAGCTGGTCAGTGAGGATTTCAATCAAACGATCAAGCTAGGCCGGCCAGATGTGCCTGCGTTAGGATAATTTCCGCCGGGGGTCCAATGGATGCAGGGGCGAGCTCGGCATCTCTCAAAACAGCAGAATTTTTCAAGGGGATTCGGAGTTATTTTGTCGCTAAATGATGTACTGAGCCGAGCTGAATTGGAGCACCTCGACTGCCATGCAAGCGGATGGGGTCATAAACTTGAGCCCCGGATCTGTCAGCATCCTGGATGGAGACACGCTACAAACAAACCTGGGACTTGCCAAGTCACACCGATATTAGGAATGTCTCCCAGTCGGCCTTGTCCAAGATTGATGCTGGATGGGCAGGCGGGCCGTATGGTTCCGTTAGATAAGGGTCCCACCTTCAAGTTGAAGCTTGAAGCTTCTCGTGACCACAGCACTGGCACGCCGGTGAACTGCCTCTAACACAGCCTCCAGCTTCACATTTTCACCTTATGCAGTCCTGCCAGTAATTTGTGATGTATGTCGTTAGTGGAATCTTGAAATGTTTTGCGACACACTGCGGAAAAAAGTGATGAAATGACTTGAAATCGAATGTGGAGGAGATGTACTACAGGTCAAGTTAGTTTTGGCCCATTTTCAGCTGCCATAGTCACAGTGGCGCCCATCACTGCACCGCCAACATCGCTGCAATCCCCTGAATTGAACGTTTCATAAGACGTGCGGCGCTTCCTCGTGTCCACCCTCAGCGCAGGCCGCTCTCCCTCCCTCTCCACCTTCCCGAGATAGTCCGAACATTTTTAATCTTCGACCACCAACAAATTTGTCGTTGAAACGAGCAAACATCCTCCAGGATGGCGATGGACAATTTTTCCTACACCGACAACGTCCGTGCTGCCGTTGCCTCGTGTCTTCCTTGCTTCACTGCGTCACCCTCCGAGCCGCCCTCCAACACAGCGAGCACAAGCCTCTCTGATCCACTGCGTTCCAATCCTACCAATGCCAGACCCCCCCAGTCCTCCAACGACCTCGAGCATCTCCTTCACGACTCAGACTCGGACGGCATTTCGCTTCACTCAAATTTCGGCGCGGCTGCGCACCGCAGAGCAAGGCGTCGCCGACGACCCAAGTTTTCTCTCACCCTGTTCGGTTATACGC
>JBBPOC010001383.1:0-10202 GCA_038091235.1 Tylopilus rubrobrunneus | reverse complement strand
ATTGATTCAATCTCGGCACTTACTCGAAGATATGTTGGCCCAGCTGGTCTGGAGCAGCGATCAACTGTCGGATGCACTGGCATGCCTTGCGGTGCTGAAGGGGTATGAATCTTTTTACCGCGTTTAACCGGAAGGTCTGTTGGAAAAATCGCCTATGAAGGCGCCATCTATTGCTGTAGGGTAAAAGCCCAGTGCTGAATCCTATTCCGTACCTGTGTTAAAGTGTATGCATTCAGTGCTAAGCGTGAGATAAATTTCCTACAGCTCAGTGGTAATGGAGGGAGGACGGTCTGAATTATTCGAGGAACGTTTGTCGAGCAAATCCTTCGCGACCTCTTTCGAATTGATGATGATGATATCTTTGCCTAACAGCTGGGTATAAATTATATCGCCTGAAAGACCAGTTATGTGAATACGAAGTGTCATTCAGCACGTAGTCACTTTCCGTATCTTTTCGCCCACTCGCGATAGGTCACCCATGGGGCATTTGGGTCGATTCCAAGGACATTGCCTATCCACGGCAGTCCGGGGGGACCTGGGGGTAACGGGAGTCTTGAGCTTGAGTCCCACAGGGGTCGTCTGCCGAGGTAAAGCAGGATTAAGCACCCTAGTGCAATGGCATACCCAATAATCATGGGAGTGAAGTTCGAGTGAGGATTCGCAGGCGTTGGATGTGCCCAATTTATGCCAGTGGATGCTTCCAGCATTCCACTTAAGGACGCCCCAAGGCATTACGAACCTCGATCAAGATTGAGTTCATATCTTACTTACGTGGAACCGGAGTTGATGCGGGGGATGTTTCAATTTGGTCCGGTGTAATTACTCGGGAAATGCCGCCTGCGCCAGCTGAAATTGAACGCGATGTGCACTTTCCCACGAACCAAGGTGATATAATTAGATTTTACCGGATTTAGTGGGCGGCCCGGTGACACTGACCTTCATGATCAGGAATCTCCTAGTCGGGTTTGTACGCAGATAACGACGTATACCAGGTGAATTAGTAGTCGGATCATGGTACTACTGTGCCAGCATTGAAGAGTCGGTGATCGATTCATCATGGGCCCATTCTTGACGAGAACACCGGCTCGGACAACGTATTGGCGGCAACGCGACAACGATGACACGCCCGAGTCCTTTCCCTCATCCTCGTCCCCATCCACCTCATGACAAGGTCCCTCACCCACCCTTCTCCTCCCCTCGTCCTGACGACAACGAGACGGTGACGATCCAGCGACGGCACTCATCATCATCACACTCGTTCGCGCGCGTCCTCGTCTTCACCTTCGTCCTCCCTTTACTCGCCCCCGCTTGTCCACCTCATCCACCTTCCCTCCAAACGCAACGACATGACGACACGACAGCGCGAAGATGCGACATCCTCATCCTCCTCGCCCTCATCCGCTCACCCTCATCTTGCCCGCCTCCACTCATCCGTCTCAGGCCCACCTTCCCCTCCAACGACACGAACGCGACCACGGTGCGACGACGCGACGATGGCGCAACGACAACACCGACGATACATCATTGCCAATCCTGCCCTCGCCCTCGCTATCGCGCTCGCGCTAAGAGGGATGACAGAAACGACGGTACGACGCACATGGTGTGTGCGTCGTGCCATTGTTTCTCTTGCCCTCCCTGCTCATGCCCAAGGATATCGGTACGGGTATCTACCTGCCACAAGCTGTAAGTTATTTCTTACATACTCGTTTTGATGAGATGATGCAATTACGCCGTACTGGCAGTTGGGAGATCCCGCCGAACATGAAAAGCAATCCCAATGTATCTCAAGCCATTCTCGCGAGCATGAAGTTGACGCCCTCGATGCCTACTCCCAAGGAAACATCTTCAGGCTGCTGTTCGGGCTGACGAAGGCAAGCGTAAGGCAGATGACCAGCAGTTGGCTGGTCAGTACTGACAGACGAGCCTTAAATATTCCGAAAATTCTGAACTCGCCTCCTGAGGCTCCGACTAATGTGGGCACTAGGGGAGTCTAAGTGGCCTAGGCCCCCCGAAACAACTTCTGAACACTATCCCTGTAAGTAATATTAATGCGTCACCATTTTAGCGCCGATTGTAGACCAGCAAAGTCGTGAAGCCATTCCAGCTTTACCCTGAGCGGAGGATTTGGTGTGATGGTTTGCTCAGAGCCAGCGCCAGCAGTGTTCCAACATGTTAGAGTCCGTTAGACTGGGACGTTAAACTGCCACTGCATCAGTTGGATCACTAGTCCAGAAATGCATCACCTGGGTCACTGGATGTAGTATTCATAACAGGAGACTAAGACATAATCGACAAGATAGGTTCGCAAAAAGGGTAAGCAAGACATCTCTAGTTCCGTCCAAACGCTCCACAGAGTTGATAGGCACGACATACCAATTCCCTTGGTCTGCAAACAAGTCAAGCAGTGCCGCAGCAAATCAACTCCTCCAATTGCATAAATGTTCCAACGTTCATCCCCGGGATTCGAGTTTAACTAACGTGACACCGTGGACACGTAGTTCTTGCGTGGAAGTGGTTTGTTCCGCAAAACAGACTTGAAGGTTCTCGGTGGCCATCTATGGTTTGAGTAGAAGTCATGGTTGTCTCGAAGCGGCTTAGGGGGCACGTAAGTACTCACTAACGTGCAACGAACTTGAATGCCAAGCTAAGCATTGACAGTGCTCGCGGTAATCAACCTCTCCAGTTCCCCGACATCCATTCCTGGCAATCGAGGAATAATTCTGCATGCGAATGGAACTGGGCGGCTGCGTAAGATATCAGGACCATGTTTGAGCGCAAACGATAAGTTCTTTCCACCCACATAATGATCCCACTTGTGAATTTCGGTTCCATGGATATCTCCATCCCGTTCTCGTCTAGGGGCTTTAAGATTTTGAATACAGCCAACACGTTGGCGATCAGAGACCAGGCAGAGGTGTCTGCAAAGTGTCTTCCAGGGCAGATTCGACGACCAAAACCAAATGCAATGTTTTCAGTGTCGTTGGGCTTGAGGGAACCATCACCGTTGAGAAATCGCTCAGGCCTGAACACATCCGAGTCGGGGTACGTAGCCTCGTCATGTGCCATCGCCCTGACAAAATGGATCATCGAGAGCAGGCAAGAAAAAGGCAAATCATACTAACCACAGGTTGGTGAAGAGCATGGCACCTGGAAGTTTGAGCATCAATAGGCAATCGATCGCCTCGAACAGAGATGGGAAGTACCCTTTGGTATGCGCAGTCCCCGATACACGCCGTCTTCAACAGCAACATGGGGAAACGCTACGAGATTGCATCACTGCAGAAACTAACCAAGGAATGGAGTCACTCACAGAGAGGAGCGATCGGACTGTATCTGAGTGTTTCGCGAAGGATAGCGTCTACAATGGGCAGGGAAGATCGATCGTTTATGGTCGGCAATCTGTCATTCCCCACCACGGCATCGATTTGTGCCTGCGCTCTTTGCTGCACTGCTGGATTCAGCATCATCATGAGAAAGAAGGTCAGGAGAACCGAGTGGGACTGTTTATCGTTTCCATTGCAGTCAACAGCACGGAATCTTCAGATATGTATCATATGCACGCACCGTTTCCGACGCAACTAGGAGATAACAAGCGCTGGTCAGTTGGGATTTGAACTTATGATAAGGTACACACCCAGAAAGGCGGTCGCAGAGGCTTCCTTGAGTCCTGTCATCCACGATTCATCCGGGACAGTTCCTTTTGAATTCATGCCGCCGAGCACATCCTGCACCATGGATGGAGTAGTGTCGCAGTTCCGCTTCATGGATGGAATCAATGCACTGTCATATGATGACGTATGTATGTCCACCTTACCATTCCCTGTAAAGAATGCTGGAATACTATTTCCACATAATTTCTCATGAGCTGTCTCGCAGCCTCCATGTCTTTTTTGAATGACATTCCCGGAAACCATGCAGGGAGCTTTAGTACTGGAAACCAAATTGAGATGACAGAGATCAAGGGAAGCATTCAATTTACACACCGCTCGGGAGGGTTTCAACGAGGATCGCAACGTCGGGACGCACGACCGATATCATGACTTTCAGCACCTTCGCCGTAATCTTGGTGAATTCGTCTTCATGGGACAGGGGATCATTGATGTATGCTCTGTTTAGAACGACGGATGAAGTGTATCTGAACGCAACGTGAGACCATGTCATTGATTCAATTTCAACACTTGCTCGGATATATGTTGGTCCAGCTGGTCTGGAGCAGCAAACAACTGTCGGATGAACTGGCATGCGTTGCGGTGCTGAAAGGGTGTGAATCTGTCTACTGCGTTTAACCGGAAGGTCTGTTGGAAAAATCGCCTATGAAGGCGCCATCTATTACCGTAGGGCAAAAGCCCAGTGTTGAACCCTACTCCGTACCTGCATTAAAGTGTATGCATTCAGTGCTAAGTGTGAGATAGGTTTCTTACAGTTCAGTGGTAATGGAGGGAGGACGGTCCGAATTATTCGAGGAATGTTTGTCGAGCAAATCCTTCGCGACCTCTTTCGAATTGATGATGATGATATCCTTGCCTAATAGCTGGGTATAAATTATATCGCCTGAAAGGCCAGTTATGTGAATACGAAGTATCATTCAGCACATAGTCACTTTCCGTGTGTTTTCGCCCACTTGCGATAGGTCACCCATGGGGCATTTGGGTCGATTCCAAGGACATTGCCTATCCACGGCAGTCCGGGGGGTCCAGGGGGTAACGGGAGTCTTGAGCTTGCGTTCCCCAGGGATCGTCTGCCGAGGTAAACTAGGGTCAAGCACCAGGCTAGTGCCAGTGCAATGGCATACACAATAATCATGGGAGTGAAGCTAGTGAAGTTCGAGTGAGGATTCGTGGGCGTTGTATGTGCCCAGTTTAATTTATGGATGTCTCTGCCAGTGAAGGGAAAGGCATTACGAACCTCGATCAAGAATCACATTGCATCATGAAAACAGTGAAAGTATGATATAGCATTATATACATTTGTACTTGTTCCCAACTACACATTCCATCTTCATTCTGACACACACATAGATAATCACCGGCATGGTAGGCAACAACTGATCAGCAAGTGACGTCACAGTCATGCTGATCACAATTGATGATGTCTGAGTCTGACAGTGTGATTGGCTCATGTTCCCAAACCATTACAACTACTTGGATACTTGGTTGGGTTGACCCTTTGTCCACTCTCTGATAATCACTGGATCATTGCTGCAATTTCTGATGCATATGGCTTCACTGACCAAGTGTGGCACTCTGTTCAGCTTGACCATGCATGTCCAGAGTGAAGCTTCCTGATCAGACCCACCTATTGCCTACAGTCACTGATGTATATGGCTTCACTGACAAAATGTGCCATTCTGTTTACCTTGACCATGCATGTCCAGAGTGAGGCTTTCTGACTAGATCCACCTATGCTTACAGTCATTGATGTATATGGCTTCACTGACCAAGTGTGTCATTCTGTTCACCTTGACCATGCATGTCCAGAATGAAGCTTCCTGACCAGACACACCTATTGCCTACAGTCACTGATGTATATGGCTTCACTGACAAAATGTGCCATTCTGTTTACCTTGACCATGCATGTCCAGAGTGAGGCTTTCTGACTAGATCCATCTATGCTTACAGTCACTGATGTACATGGCTTCACAGACCAAGTGTGTCATTCTGTTCACCTTGACCATGCATGTCCAGAGCGAAGCTTCCTGACCAGACACACCTATTGCCTACAGTCACTGATGTACATGGCTTCACAGACCAAGTGTGTCATTCTGTTCACCTTGACCATGCATGTCCAGAGTGAAGCTTCCTGACCAGACCCACCTATTGCCTACAGTCACTGATGTACATGGCTTCACAGACCAAGTGTGTCATTCTGTTCACCTTGACCATGCATGTCCAGAGTGAAGCTTCCTGACCAGACCCACCTATTGCCTACAGTCACTGATGTATATGGCTTTACTGACAAAGTGTGTCATTCTGTTCAACTTTACCATGCATGTCCAGAATGAGGCTTCATGACCAGATGCACCTATTGCCCACATTCACTGGTGTATATAGCTTCACTGACCAAGTGTGTCATTCTGTTCACCTTTACCATGCATGTCCAGAGTGAAACTTCCTTGACCAGATCCATCTGTTGCCTACAATGAATGGTGTATACAGCTTCAATTCACCAAGTGTGTCATTCTGCTGTTTCTTTATCAAGTGTGTCCAGACTGCTGCAATCATTGGTGTGGTTGACCCTTCCAATTAGGTATTACAGCACTGTAGCCATTGCCATTCAGATGTGTTTGATCAGGTTCCTCACTCACACAACGGCCAACATTGTTGATGATGCCATACAGATAAAACGAAGAGAGCAAAGATTTCGGGCTTAGATTGCATGTAGATTACATCATGTAATTACTTAAGCATCAGGCTGCCACTTCTCTCTCCCTACGCTCCAAGCGTTTCTGTCGGATGCGTGCTAGAGCACTCTCTTTCGACGGGAAACGTTCAGTCTCAGCATAAAGGGGGAATATTTGTCTAGTACTCGATCAGTACACTGGCGGATGCTCGAGACTGATCTGAAATGTTACCTGTTCCACCAGGTAAGCAGCTGGTCAACTTCTTCCTTCTCGTCCGAGTCCTCCAGGAGTTCCATGATGCTCGAGTAAAACCGCTCCGAATCTGTCACCAGATCCGTGCGTGAGAACACTTGTGCAGAGGTTAAAGCAAAACGTGTCTGTGGCAAGTTTAGTCTGAAGTTCAGCGCCAGAGCAGGTGATATAGCATACCTGTGTTGCGACATAGGCGAGCGAGGCCTTGGTGACCGCGCGCATACCGTGAATACGCGCATTGCCAGAACGCGTTGCCTTCGGTTCTTGGTCAACGGAACTTGGCGATGTAAAGATATGTTTGTAAGCCTGCCAACGAGCATGAATTCGTCTCCAAACAGAATGTTTCGGTTGTAACTCACAGAAACCAGGAGCCCCCCTTGTAGGAGCCCGTTCCATGGGTCCTCTGCGTCGTACGTGTAATTCGCGTACAAAAAAATAGGCCATTGATCTCCAGCGACCTGAATGTCTCCATTCACGAGTTTCATTCGGGTCCTAGGCATCGACTCGGTCAGATGGGAAGAACCGGAAATCGAAAGCTCCTACTCAGCGTTTCCCCAGTCAAGTCCCGCCGGGCAAAGGAGAGCCCCTGTACGTTCATGATTGAATCCTCGACAAGACTTCACGTTGCGGGGGATATGTGGAGATAATGTTTGTCCCTTCGGCGTGATCCAGTCGACAATTGCCCCTTTCATGCCCTTCGTATCGTCTGCGCGGCCCCCATTGACGCCTTTCTGTATCTAAAGATTGTCGTTAGCCACAACAGTCGAGGTGCCAATCATGGACATGTCATTACAAGTTCACCAATGGCTATCACGTCCTCTTCCGATGACTCCCGGAGGTGTGCCTCGATCCCTGGCACCATTCGGAGTAGTTCTCGGAATATCCTGAACTCCAACCTTTCACTGGTGAGCACAAGTGATTAGCAAACATTCACTGGAGAGAAACTGAGTCACTCACACGGCACTAAGGTTTTCATCGGCATCATTTAACCCCTCGGACATTAAGATGATGCCGTTGGTAAGCAAAGTTTGAACGTTACAAAAAGCGTGGACTGCTCGACCAAAGTGTCGACCGTGATGTACGAGAGGATCCTGTGTCGTACTGGGTTATAGTCAGCTACACATTCCGATTTCGCTGTGCTAATACATACGGTTTCTTCCTTGGACCGAGCTCCAAGGCATTGGCCCGGGATCGACGCTTGTGGCCTGTTGTTCCGCTGTCCTCCTCACTGTCGGTTGGCATTGTGGTGAGCAGAATTAAAGGGTGGAGAGCGAGGTGGATATAGGGCAGCGCCGGCGTGAGCAAACTTGAAGACGAGTGGGCATTATATACTATGATCCGGCATAGGCCGGCCTCGATAGAATTCACGTCAGTATCAACGACTGGTCAAGATAAATCATTATACATTACTAGGATGGACTATGTCGTTTGATATCATCTGCGATGAATTCTCACGCTGGCAAAGTACCTTCGAATTCCGTTCGGCAAAGCGGCAGGCCCGACTCGGACGAAGGAGTCGTCGGTTCACAACTAGATAGCGCCGTACTCACAATGGAAGGTAAGGCTGCAAAGAATGGGAGGAAGGCATTTGCTCACCGACACTTTCAGCAGGGGCAACCGTGACTAAAACCGGTGTCACACAGGATATCCCACAGACCGTTCACAGGGATCCGAATACCTCACCGGCAAGCTTGTTCACCGTCACGCTCGCAGCAGCAACGGAGACCGCAACCACAAACCATTGGCATGTCCGAAGCCTCGATGGTCGATACTGTGTTGCGACGTTCACGGCCTGGATTGGTGACTACTCGCCAGAGAACGTCATGATTCTTCGGGGAAATAGTTCGACGTCGGGCTGCAAGAGATCCCATTCGTGAGCACAGAATGTATTGGAGTAGTCTACATCACTTTGCGAGATAACGGCAGAGAAATTTTAAACGGCTCGTATCGTAGCGCTGTCACATTACACAGTTTACACGACTGAATACTACTAGCTTTTGGCGCGAACAGGAATTACAGGCTTTCAAGCTGTGTGCTGGTTTAATAGACTAGCAGCGCGAAATCTCGATGTAAGACAAAGGGCGATCCGACCAGGTCGCCTGCAGAGTTGAGCATACTCAAAATAAAAAAAATATGTCACTAACTTTCTCCGAGTTGCATCTTTGGCCATTGCTTCGGTCGTGCGCGGGCTCAGGCGAGATAGAGAGGAAAGGGAGAGAGGCTGGGGTGCCGGTGAGAGAAGGTGGTACGAGGTGCGGGCGAGAACGCCTCGCAGCAGGTGTCTGAGGGGCTCCCGATGGAGAGATGGTGGCAGGGCAGTGGGTGCGACGAAATGGAGTGCGAAGGAGTGCACTCGCGGGCCGAACCCAGAAGGACTGCCAGAGGATGGGCGAGGTGGTGGCGGCGCGGAAAGAGGCACAGGTCACTTGCTTACCTAGTACGCTCGACTAATGACCGGGGGCATTGCATTGTCAATATTGCTGTGCCCTTGACTTCGTCGTTGTTGCTGGCAAAGGTTGGACGCGTGGCACGCGTTGTGACCGTCGTGGTGTCATCACCTCGTGCTAGTTTTGGATGAAGGGTGTCATTGCAGGCCAATGGGGAAGTCGTATGGACACAGAAACATCCAGGGCGGGGGGGAAGGCGCCAAAAGCACATTGGAGCCATCGAGACGTTACGAGGACGTCAGAATGGTGCCGAAGAAGCTGCCAAACGGCAGCACAAACGGCTGAAACAGTGGGATGAGGAAAGCACACCTAATAGAAGTGTTGAGGGCCACCAGATCGAATTGGGACGCGTTGAGGGCAATTCAAGCTACAAAACCAATGGAAAACACGTCGAACACGATGGTTGACGATGAGAGATGGACGGCGCAACGAGCGCACCGCGTCGCAAGTCGAAACTACTCGAAATGAAGGCACTAACTGGATACCACGCGGCTCAGCACAAGCGGCGCCATGGCATCATGACGGACGTACCTGCACCATCCACACCACCTCCCAACTATACCCGACGACCTTACATCCGTTTGAACCCACCGCATTGCTGAGGACGACAAAAAGGAAGTCGGTCACAACCAAGCACTCGGGATGCAACTGGTTGGCGACGTACCTGGACTTCAGCCAAGGCCGTAAGCCCAATAGTACCTCCGTACCGTATGGATGTGATCAGTGAATGGACAGACAAGGTAGGAGGAATAGGCTTACGGCGTAGTAGGGCTGCCCGACGCTCAAGGAAATTGGGTGTGACGGGGGATGGAGCGACTCGTTCCTTATTGGATCAGAACATCATTCCTCCACATACAATTCGACGTACCGTCTGGTGTGCATCTACTCTCCAGCCACGCATCGGAACCCTTCACCTTTTGCGCGCGAACTGTCGTGATGTGCGATTATATCCAGTATGTCAGACACAGCCCAGAAATAATCCTGCTCGTCAATACACCTTTGCCAATGTGGCACGGGAAGCGGTATGAATTCAGTACCACCGCGCCGACAACAAAAAAAGAGACACAACCAAGCGACGTACCACTTGACCGCATTCTCTTGTCTCTCACCCGCAAAACTGTGGAATCGATGGCTGGCATTGATTTTGGCCCGAATCTCGTCGC
>JBBPOC010001382.1:0-10205 GCA_038091235.1 Tylopilus rubrobrunneus | reverse complement strand
TGTGGGAGCGAGGGTGACAAGTAATGTGGCCGAGAGATATGTGAAAAGGGCTGCATTTCGTGATCGGGACTTCCATGAACTTGCGTCATTGGGAAATGTGGTAGTAGACGTATGAACGCCGTTGGGATTTTGGGGTGGTTCGCTGGAGGCAGCTTGCTTGGCAATCGCCTTGACATGCTTTTTTGAGGTCAGGTGGGCGTCGTACACCGTTTGTTTCGAGTAACTTTTTTCACCTGAGATTAATGAAATGAATGTGCGCGTGGCACCAAAGAAGAAGCAACTCACAGGCAGAACACCATATGCCTCCTGCTTCCATCGGAGGCGGACGCTTATTACCTTCCTCTTCCCAGTCGGTGTCGAATTCACCTGCATCCCATTTCTTCTGAAACTCGGCTTCGTCCTCCCGGTGTTTTGAGTTTATGTCTACAAGTGGTTGTGTTCGCTTGAGGAAGGATAACAGGGAATCGTGCAAATTCCGGATATAGCTAGGACGACCTGAGTATCATGATTACACATGACGGCAAGAGTGTACTCACGCTTCATATTCTTTGGAACGCCGCGTTTGCTTGGGAAGTTCGTTGTGCAGCGTGCCATTCTGAGTTGCTAGGAGAACATCCAAGTACTGCAGATAGGGCAACCTCTTCCCAATGTTCTTCAGATTGCTGTAGGCGGCATGGTTCGCATACAAGTCGACATATTTCCCATATGCTTCCTCTCCGGAGAACATCAACGATACAGCTGAGCAAGAAATGAATCAAGGGTCATGGGTAGCATGCTTGAGGTACGCACGGTCCTCTTCCTCGTACTCTTCATTTATTCCATCCTGATTCCCCTCCTCTAGAAGAGCAGCTAGCTCTAGTTCGAAGGCCCCTGCTGCTACATCAGGATACTTGTTGTAGTGGTCCTGAATCTTCACCAACCGCGCGTAGAACTCGGAGAGGTCACCTGGCTGGGTTGGCGCAGTGAGCGCGTCGGTCTCAGCCTTGCGTGCGTCTTCGTCATCATACTGGACGCTGAGTGAGGCCACGCGCGAAGAAATACGGCTCAACACTTGAGCTGCTTTATGCTCTGTCTGCAACTTGACTTCATGAGTAAGCTGGTTTCTAGACAGAAGAGAATAGAGCGCGATCTCGTAGCGCTCGATTTCTTCGTGAGCCTGTCGTTGTGCTTCAATGATGGAGTCCATGTCCAAGTCAAGTCGAAAACGTAGAACAATGCTGAGGCGCGGGGTCGCTTTTCAAACTCAGCCACGGCCCTTCTCTGATAGCACGCCCTTCATAAAAAAATGTCTGCACTCAACGCCGGCGACGAGGTAGTGTCGCTATCAAAACTATCTCGGTCCAGTACTAATGCACATCGCTAGAAACTCATATTCGAGTCCTCAGAAGCCGTCTCAGTCGTGTCTACTTTCGATGACCTTAACTTGAAGGAAGACCTCCTCCGAGGCATCTACGTCTACAGTCGGTCTTTGCTTCAATCCTGTTGCTCGGACTCTCATCTTGTCCTCCAGATTTCGAAAAGCCCTCTGCCATCCAGCAACGTGCCATATTACCTATCACTCAAGGCCGGGACGTCATCGCTCAAGCACAGTCGGGAACCGGTAAAACCGCCACATTCTCGATATCCATACTCCAATCTATCGATGTTTCCGTCCGTGAAACTCAAGCGCTCGTTCTCTCACCAACAAGAGAACTTGCGACTCAAATCCAATCCGTCGTCCTTGCGCTCGGTGACTACATGAACGTCCAATGTCACGCATGCATTGGGGGAACGTCCATCGGCGAGGACATCCGAAAGCTCGAATATGGTCAACATGTAGTGTCTGGTACTCCTGGACGCGTCTTCGACATGATTCGCCGAAGAGCTCTCCGGACACGGAACATCAAGATGCTCGTCCTTGATGAAGCCGACGAACTGCTGAATAAAGGATTCAAGGATCAAATATATGACGTTTACCGCTACCTCCCCCCAGCAACCCAAGTCGTATTGCTGAGCGCCACGCTTCCCTACGACGTGTTAGAGATGACGACCAAGTTCATGACGGATCCCATTCGGATCCTCGTAAAACGTGACGAATTGACCCTTGAGGGTATCAAACAGTTTTTCGTGGCTGTAGAAAAGGAAGACTGGAAATTCGACACGCTATGCGATCTATACGACACGCTCACCATCACCCAAGCTGTCATCTTTTGTAACACGCGGCGAAAGGTTTGAACCCACGGCTAAAAGGTTGTCAGTCGCGCTTATCATTTTACCAGGTTGACTGGTTGACGGAGAAGATGAGGGCCGCGAATTTCACCGTATCCTCCATGCATGGTGACATGGTGCAGAAAGAGAGAGACGCGATCATGGCGGAATTCCGCGGGGGAACGTCGTAAGTCGCAGCCCTCTACTTGGAAATTCTTATGAAAGTTGTTGTAGGCGCGTGCTCATTACAACGGATGTGTGGGCCCGAGGGATCGATGTTCAGCAGGTTTCACTTGTCATCAACTACGATCTCCCAGCGTAATTGCTTTTCCCTTGACCATTTCCACATTTCTCACTGTACCCTTCACAGGAATCGTGAGAACTACATACATCGAATTGGCCGCTCAGGGCGATTTGGTAGGAAAGGTGTTGCTATCAACGTATGTCGCATATATCTCCTCTCGGTCAATGTCTCACGTGGGTTCCTTAGTTCGTGACAGTCGAGGACGTACGAATACTCCGTGACATCGGTATGAGTGAATTATTTTACTTCCCGGCGCTCGTATTCATGTCTTTTCTGCAGAACAATTTTACAGCACCCAGATAGTAAGTCATTCCATGTCATCGCGCCGAATCGCCCCTCATTACGTATTTTAGGATGAAATGCCAGTCAATGCTGCGGAACTTATCTAGAACGTATTCTGACTGGATGTGTGAGAGTCTTTTGACAACGGCTTTTACTTATTTGAATGTCTCTCACCTGTTTCGTCATGTATTCTTGATGTCCTTCTATCGTTTGTGGCGTCATTGGTACATGCATGTTGTCATGCCTTAGCATTCCTGTATTTGTCAAATTTGTCGAGGCTACGTTAATCTACACTTGTGTCCCTCCGAGCCGTGTCGACAGGCACACGTCTTTGGAGCCGAAGTGGGGGATAAACCGCGGCGGATCCGAATTGACCGTAGTGATGCCCCACGGTTAGTATCCGTCTGAATAATTCATTTGAGCCTGGACTATTTGGCCAGTGAATTCTGCCACAAAGACGGTTCCGGTAGCTAGGTAGCCAATATTGTCGACGGCGAAGCAACTTACTACACCCGATGATTTCCGTGTTTAAATAGAAGAAAGGGAGATGACACGAGACCGGTAATCGGGTGAAATACAGCTGAGGGACGAGCACAGTTAGGCGAGCCTGCATGAAACTGGCCACAGGCGAACTTGGCCCGGTAAGACAGTGTAGAAAGAGAAGTCAAGGCTCTTTCTAGTAAAGTTCGCCGAGCGTTTCGATCCTCACTGCCTTCGGATCCTGTTTCGCCGTCCTCGTGCACGGAAGCGAGGGTATGTGAAGCAAGCGGGGTAAATCATGCGACCAACGGTATAGAGTCATATCCGTGGAGGCGTGATCGGAATTCCACGGACTGACTTCTGACGAGGGAGGCGACCTGTACACGGCGGAGACTATCATCCCACCGCAGCAGCCATGTGCGCGGCGCGTTCAAGTTATTCCTCCTGTTTCGATGGCCCGCCGCCGATCACTGGGATGTCGGCATTCACTGAGGCTACGCTCGGGTCGCTTTGTCCCTGCCCCTAACTCAAAGTTCCCTGACGGTGAGGTAAGGAGTACTCTGGAAAGTATGTGAATCGGTTTGATTTACATATCCGTGAGTCGGACAACACCCGACGGAGGTCTCATCCGAGCTTCCCCGGTCGATGAAACCAAAGATCATGAATTATAATACAAGCGAGTCGATCGATCTGACCCTCGCAAAGTGTTCATCCTGTTTGAAGGGCTGGAATGGCCAGAGAAAAGGACGGGGTTGTTGATGCGGGACATGTCGTCTTCCACGTATGCTCAGGCACTGCAGAGCATGGCTGCTAGGCTGTGGCTAGCGAACCTGGCTAGGTGAGAAGTAACGAGGCGAGAGCGCAGTTGGTCGTGATAGACGTCCTGAAACGGTGATGAGGATCTGCAAGGGATCTGCATGTCCCTTCTATGTACATCATGGTTGTACCCTCGTAGTATAAATCCGAAATGTCAATGATCGGATCCGTAAACGTGGAGGACCGAATCAGAGTTGAAACAACCTTGCAGTAGGACAGTGATCCTTCGCAAGACGAAGTACGGTTGATGGTAGTCAATATCATCTCGGAACGTTAGATTTGATCAGGAATAGAGCGTCCGTGTGGAATCTTTGTCAAAAGGTCGCACACAATGACGATGCAAGTTCGACTCACTCTCAGACCACGTGGTTACCCTTTCTTCATCGGTTCGGCCAACTCACCAAGGAAAAAAAGTTATACACGGAGGCACTGCTGTCACAGAAGAATTGTTTCGGTCCTTCACATGCTCAGATATTCTACTTGGCTAGGCTGGGAATGAGTGAACGTGGGTGATACCTGTTTCAGCAGGGTCCTCTTGTGGATGCGTTAGGGAAGTGTCGTCTTCTAACGGGTTTCAACAACATCACGGGGCGTTTCCGGTAATAGCCCCCGTACAAGCGCTGACCCATTGCCATCCGCCGGATCCGCTATTGCAAGTCGTGCGACCGTCTTTGAATTGGTTGTCATTTTGCCGGAGGACCGATGACGTGAACAGACGGCCTTGCCTAGCTATCCCCATGTCGGGCATGTAAACGACCTCGTGTAAGCAGGTGAGAGAACCCTGTCTCCAGGTATATAAACGACGGACTCGCATGCAGCCCTCTCACTCAAAATTCACTATGTGTTACTGGAGAAGGTGCGCAGACATCTAGCCCTTGTATTTCGGAGTCTCATACCCCTTTCTAAAGGGTACGAAACACATATAGATTGTGAGTCGCCACGTATTGTCCATGACGAAAGCACTCCCTGAACGTGCCCTTTCACAGGTGTGGTCATGTTGTAACCCTAGTAAGACATATTTCATTGGTTCATTGCCACTGATCGTAATTTCGAGTAGCCAGATGAAGAAGTGGGTTAGCCTACCTGCTGTGGAGATGTAGCTAACGTCTTCTAGATCAAGTGCGATCTTCGTAGCTGCAAGTTTAGTCCAAAGCACCCCCCAAGTTGCCAAGCACCACAGTGCACCAAAACCTGCTGGCAATAGTAGGTGCTTCGTCTACTTTTATGGTCTGTCGAGCTCACCGATAGCAAGTCATCAATACCCACAGCAATATGGTATGCCCAGCGTTCAATTTCAGAGCTCGTGGATGACCATTGTTCCATTCAGCGCCACAAATAGACAAGAAGTGCCCAAAGTGCAGTGGGCTGGGTTGATTATCCATGCGCTGTTACGTGGGATCACTTGCTGCTCTTCCGACTGACGCGACGGACTCTGCATCCATTAGAATCATTTCCTGGCATGTTGTAGAGCAATTCATGGTCTCAAATTAAATAGACATTCATCAACCATAATAGGTACACCTGATATGAAGAGTGAGCGCGCAGACGGGCTACAAAGCATGGATTGCGAGACGTGTTTAGTTAGTCATCTCCGATATTGTGTTTCTGCTTGAGCTGTGTGAGTTCTTCTTCTCTCCGTGCCAAGTCAGCCTTGGCTGCTGCAGCATCTTGTTTGGCAGGCATGTGATACAGAACGACAATATACCGTTCTTGCAAATGGAACCCGTTCAGGTGATCGAGCGCATTCTTTGCCTGTGTTGAGGTGAGTAGCAAGTTGCGTCGAAGCAAGTTCGCCACTCACGTCCATCACGTCGTCAAACACAACGAATGCGGTACCCTTTGTCTTTGGTTCGTTTCCGATACGTATCTGTCTAATGCTCCCGTAGCGGCCGAAAAGGTCATACAAATCTTCACCAGTGATCTGGTAGTTGAGGTTCTTGACAAAGAGAATGCGGTTGGCACCGGGTGGAAGTTTTGACTACTCGGAGTAGTAAAGTAAGCGAGCAGATGATGCCGAGAGGTACATACCGTTGGTCGGGGAGCAGCCATGTCTAAGTCACGATGATGGTTTCGTACAAGCCTTCAACGTTTAGATTACATAATCCGCACTAGATGCGCGGAGTTTTAGGATCGACCACGGTAACAGGTACGCTCCCAATTGTGCAAGTAACCTTGTCCTCGACCCGTCTCTTCTATAGCCACTCATTTTGAATACGCGTTGGATAAGCGTTCAACAGCCGCACATCCATTCGGCCCCCTCACGCACACCACTGTGCCGTCATCTCCGTCTTTCGCGTCGGGGACAATGCACTTGATATCCTCCGGCCGAGGACACGGACACTCCGGCGGCCGAGCAACGCAGACCAGACTATCTGGGCACAAATATGAGGAGCATGAAACTGCAGGGGACTGCATGAGTATGTGCCGTCGGACGGGCTTAATAATATGATCCACACGAACCTGCATCAGCGTGCGCCGCCCATTGCGAGCCTGTATTCATAGGCGGTTGCTGTCTTTGCTGCTGCCCTTGATGACCCCCAAACATGTGGTCGAAAAACCCAAACTGCGCTGTCACAAGGGGTGACAGCAAGAGGAGGAGGGCTGCGCTGGTGATAGAAAGCCCCATTTCGACCCGGCGGTGATACTTGTCGACTCGTAATATTTACACGCAAACCAGGAACACGAGCGCCTTGCTGGCTTGGTACAAACAATAGTAAACATGTCTGGCGCGACTGTGTCCGAATGAAACGCACTGTAACTGGACGCAAGCACCACAGTTGCAACACACAGCCCGTTTCAAACTGTTTAACTTGAAGCCTTCAGATCTATTTTCCAAGTTCAAGGCAGTGCGGGAGAGCCATGGGGGCTAGTGTACAGGACGGGAGTATATTTTTTATATCCATTCTAACATAATATTACGGTCTCGTAGGAGACGGTACAAATCAATTAACAGCATATGATAACAGGAACATACTCCGTGAATTCGTCATAACACCCTCACATTCCCAAAGCGTCAACAATGCATGAACGTCCAAGACGGCTATCCCCAACCTTTCCTAGTTTTCTTCAACGGGGGCTCAAACGAAAAGACCTATCGTAGAGCCTGGCGCGCAGAAAAAAATGTGCGTTCAGTTTGATCAACCACCCTGCTCGTCTGTGCGGTAGGGGTGGGACACGATGGATCCAAACCATCCAGACCAGACAAAAGGCGTTTCTTCGAAGAGGGCTTCTTCGACTTCCTCCTGAGTGGCACATTCTCCTTGTCCTCCTCGGATTTGTCGACCAGAGCATCGGTATCAGATGGCGAGGTTAATCTAGGACCGGGGGAGCCCCGTCGTTGTTCGCTGTCTCGAAAGATATCGAACCCTGGGTAGTGCCTGGACTGCGGGTCGGTAGACGATTCCGTTGTCGGTTTAGGGTAAGGTTCGCGAAAGGGCGAAGAACGCTGCGACGACAAAGGAGAACGTATTCCTTGGGAGCACCCATAATTTTGAAGGTGTCTAAGGCGATTGTTTAAATTGACTGTACAGCAATTCAGGGGAAAACATACCCATTCCCGAGTCGTGACGGCTTGGTTGGAGTTACTGAATGCATATTGGGGAGTATAAATGGCGTAGGATGAAGGCGAGAGGATATAGCGACATTGCCAGATGGTGGTATGCCTTCTGCATCCAAGACACGGCGCTTAGCAGGGTTGAGAGGGGTGCAAGAAGGAGATAATGGGCGTTTGTGCTTTCGTGGCGTTTTGCTTGCAGTAATGGTGCCGGGTGTGGTAAAGTGCTCTAATGGAAGGTCTTGTAGGGGCATGCGATGAGGGGTATCCATGATGGGTTGGAGGTGGAGATTGTGTACGCGTCAAGGATTTGAATGAAGGGTGATCAGCGGACCGCCGACATCACCCTGGCGTCGAGGCTCAACGTGTGAGACAGTAAAAATTGCCAGTGCGGCATTAAAAGGGCACAACAACTACAAACAATGGGTCATGTCACCCCGTCACACCGATCCACAAATAGGCATAACCACATCGAATACTCCCGTCCCTGTGCGGTTTGGTCGACCCAACACAACGTTACCCGAGGGCGTCGAAAGGTCATCAAAGTCGCCGAACAAAGTTGCTTCCGACAAGAAAGCTACCGTCGTCTCGTAGGACGCCTTAAGCAGTGGTGAAGGATTCGTTGACAACCCTTTCCGGTTGAATGGTTTATATCCACCGTCAAAAGTCTATTAAACGTAATCTCAGTGTTTTTCCGGCCAGAACCAAGGCTTCCCCACGTGCTTACCATATAGTCAGCAATCAATTCAAGATGCCTTACGTCGACGTCTATTTTGTAGGCGCTAAACACCCCTCCAACCTCGCGCAGGATGGCGGCGCGTGCCATCTCTACACCATAAGTCTTCAAGATAGAATAAATGTCGTTGGAGTAGATGGTGTCAAAGTCGATAATACTGTCGCCCGCGCCACTTGCGAATTGCCAGATGCCGCGGAAATTTGACCCATTGGTAGCCAGCTGTATTCCAATTAAGTAACTTCATGTCAATAGTTATTTCGACAAACCTGGATGGTCTCCTTCTCTTCTGCAGTTTTGAAGCAGTCTACTATTTGGGGAATTTCGCGGATGACGCTCTTGCGGCAGGCGCGCTCTACGATCCCAACCAAGAGAAGTTTGGGGAAATCGGCAGGGAACTATAATGCGAGTTCAGCAACCATTTGCGACGATCAGCCACACTACACACTTCCAGTTCGAACGAGCATGCCGATCCCGAGAACTTGAAGTTCGATGCTTGGGTGAATATTTCGACGAACTTCTCCGCTATGTCTTCCACTTGGTCGCCAAGTGTGGGAGGACCTGTTGTCTGACCGCTAGCTTCTGCTTCGTCTTCTCTTTCGGAGGCATACGCGGCCTCTATCGCAGCGTCATCGAATTCTTCATTATCCTCGTCAGACTCATAGGAAGCCTGTTCCTTTCTCTGGCGGGCGCGCTTGGCACTGTCACCATCGCCGTCAACCTGCTCACTGTCCGCATCTCCGGCCTTCTCAACAGGCTCTTCTCCCTCGGCATCTGCATCAGGCTCTCCCACGATTGCGTCCTTGCTTGCCTTGCCCTTGCCGAGTTGGGCTATCTGGCTTTTAAGGTCTGCGTCGAGTTTCTTCATTTCCAGTTGTATCTCGCGTTTCAGTATCGAAGGAAAGCGACCCCTGAACACAGCAAGGATCTCCACCACACTGACGTCGTATTCTTCAACGTACTCCCCTTCTGGGTAGAAAGAGAGGTCGATAGAGAACTCCGTCCAACGGGCATCACCCTGGACCCTAAGACATTCTTTGACAGTAACCTTGTCGGTAACTTGCGAAAGAACAAGTTTGCTGGCTCTCTTGCAAAACGTTGTGATATCGACGTCTGAGGCGCCGGGTACGACGCGCATGCTCATCGACGGCGTCTTTGGCTTTTGGGAGGCTGTCATGACTATCTCTCTCAGACGCGGGATCCCTAGCGTGACGTTCGCAGCACCATGACCTACGAGCGGATTAGTGACGCGTAGGTGTTGATAAAATGCCACTTGCCAGCGAAGTGGAACGTGTTCAGTGTCATCTGCGTTGAAGGTTCGCCAATTCTATAGCCAACATGGTAAGGATGTCACAACGCTAGCAAGAGAGAGACATACCCTTGGGAGGCCAGTAGACCAACTGCTTCTCCGGGCTCAACAAGGCTTCTCAGATACTTCATGTTCATCAGGAGGCGGAAGTATCGAGGTTTCATGAGATGTTGTCTGCGCTTGATTGTCTGCTTCTCTTCCGAGGCCTTGGATTTGATAGTCGGAGGATTGGAGTTCAGATAAGCATCTATGGACTCGGCAAACTTCTCCGAGGTACTTCCAAGATAGCGCGAAGGACTGTACAAGTCGAGAGCAGGAGCCATCTTCTCGCGCGGCGCTGATTCATAGCGGCTGACGCGTGTCTTGGACTGCTTTAGGACCTTTTTCATATAAGCGGTCGCGTCTTCGTCATTGATCGCACCGGCGATACTCTTCGGTTGGTACAGGCTGAGGAAGGTATTCTGGTTTTCCGCGACGAATTTGAACTGAAGAAGGTGCTTCTGCTTGGTGACATCGAGGCCGTCCCCACCGTATAGGAATT
>JBBPOC010001381.1:0-10214 GCA_038091235.1 Tylopilus rubrobrunneus | reverse complement strand
GAGTTGGCGTAACCCGTGCCTACTTTCACACCCAGAGATAAGTGACCAAATATCATTTATATAACGAGTCATTGAGATTGTGCTTTCTCTGTCTTCCCCGGGCTGCCCGCCCAGTGCTGTCTCCGTACGTACGTTCGATCGATCACGGCATTCACCGTCGATTTGCTCTGAGTCGGCGCATGTGCATGTCCGAGTCAAAGCCCTTGGTCAACAGGGAAAAAGTGGGTCGTCCTGCTTTTCAGGCTACGCACCGCTAACCACTTGTCTCAGCGGGCTCTTATGTGGATCAAGGAAAAAGTTTACTCCTTCAAGTTTTCTTCCTTGTATATTACCCCACTGATTGTCCTTCGCGGGAGGACACGACCCGCAGACGAAGACGCGAAACCCGGGTCTTCCGAGTTGAATGTCCAGCAGACCATTGTTGAGGGGTGAGGGTCCACTCCGCATGCTTGGGCGCTGCAGCTCGTGTTACCGCAGCAAGGACCTGAAGAGTCATACTGAGACGAGTTTAATGAGCGACGTCCAGCTGTGGACATGGATCTACGGTCGACACATCCCAATATCATTTGTTCTCGTGGAACATTCTATATCCTACTCACATCGCCATTCATCTCGCTGTCATGGAAAGCCGGGTAACCATGCCCGCATGACCGCGTGTACCAGCAAGGCGGTTTCGATACGGCTCCATGATACCGCATGTTGTGATGTTCGCGCGGGCACATCAGAAGGCCCCTGAACACTCCAGATAATAACATCTAGAGGGAGCTAGAATTATCACATCATTGAGAACTAAGTCTCCAGAGCACTAGTGTATTGGACGTCAGCGTATCGGACGGTCAAGGGTCAAGACAAGACGGTTTTCCCGACACTGGACCCCAGAGGAAGCGACATTACAACTTCTTTGAGTTCGACATCGAACACCCTCTCGAGCTCGGATCTCTGACACACAACATACCGCGTTAAGTAACTACGGGCGACATTCGACAGTCTGTGGCAGGCGTACCGAGTCGCCAGGATATATATTGAGGCGCTCTTTGCGGGCGGTATTGCTTTGCTGTCCAACTTTCTTTGCACGAACTTGCCCATCTTGTTCTTTTTTACCTACTAGCAATAGACCTCAGCACAAGCGCGTAATGTATCATGAAAAAGAGTATAGAAACCACACACCGTTATGAGTCCACTCGCGCGATTTGAAATCGCGTCGTGTAGCTCCTGTCAGCTCGTAATCAACTTCCGGTTGACGACTAAGCTAGGTGACCGTTGTCAACTAGCATCAGGGAACTGTTCACAGGTAAGTAACATATCATAATCAGGGTAAAAACCAAACAGCCCACTTGCGCAATTTGAAGTTGCGTCGCGTGGCTCCGAGTCCTGTCAATTTCCAGTTGACCATTGGGCCAGGCGGCCGGTGCCAACTATCATTAAAATCGGCACAAGTAAAGCATCACTGTAGAGAAGAGGGTAAAAACGATATAGTCCACGGGCGTGATTTGAAGTCACGTCGCGTGGTGCCCACCTTGCAATCAATTTCTAGTTGACCACTAGGCTAAGTGGCTATTGTCAACTAGCATTCGACATTAACACAAGTGTGTGAAGTATCATAGAAAAAGGAGTAAAAAAATACTTTTCATGGCGCGATTTGAAGTCGCATCTCGGGTTCTTGCCAGGCTAGTGATCAATTTCCAGTCGACAACTCAGCTAGCATGCTGTTGTTAATTCGCATCTGGGAGATTTGCACCAGTGAAGCTTCAAGCATAATAAAGAGAAGGCTAAAGTATCATAAAAAGAGAGTAAAAACCACATTATCCACTTGCGCAGTTTGAAGTTGCGTATCAACAAGGACATCGTACTGAATGTCTGTCCTACATTCACCCGCCAAGGGACCGTGATGGTTTAATTCACTACCGGTCTTCACAAGAATTGAGCAACCTTTGTCGATAAGGTCGATCGCCTCAAATATTAATACTGGAACCTGTGGGATTTTTTAGCAGAGTGGCGAATGAAAATTGCTTGTAGTCCTACGCTTAGCGCAGTACCCTAGGGTTTCCTTCAACCTAAATCTTCCATCAGGGCGTGTGAGGGTCATGGATGATTGAGAGAATCGATCGTCTGCAAGTGTCGTGACAGTGGTATGGCACTATGACCGTGAAGTTGAATAGGTGCCGCACGGCCGAAATTTATCTCTGCGAACTAGCGGACATGCGTGCGTTTGAGAAAATGCAGGTCAGGAGCGACCGATCGGAGTGTGAAGCCTGGGCCGCGGGGTCGCTCCATGAGCGGGAGCGCAGCGGAGCTCGAAAAGCCTCACTGGCAGAGGCTCAGAGCAAGATAAGAGCGACCAACGTACTGCGCAGCTCCACAGCGCCGCACACCGGCAGCATGACGCGGGAGACATTACCGCTCCCGCGGTCTCTATCTTGATATTAAGAGACATCTTGCATTAGCACTCGCCGCGCTCAGGCTGCGAATTGACCCGTTCTACTCAACGTCAAGTTTGTCACGTGGAATCCAAACGCTAACTTGGACAACGACGAGCCATGTCGACGACCGATCACAAACCCCTCTCGCAAGGAGAAGCAGAAAGAGTCCAAGTCGCACCCTCGCAGAACGCTGCAGAACGTCTCAAGACCCTCGTCCACCGTCTCCCGCCCAACCTCCACGCAAGAGATCTCTTGGCAGAGCGTCCAAGCATGGTTGATGGACGAGACGGTCACCTAGAACTCGTACCACCCTGGCAAGCTGCGTACGAAACCGTGCGTATGTGCGTGCGATGCGCGCAAGTGCGTCGGCTGAATCGGATGTAGACTGAACAAGGAGGGCGTCCCCCCGCTGGTGTATATCGCTTCCAAGAGCGAGGCGCAACTGGTGACGTTTAGTCGGGCGTACGACGGGCGTATGTTTCGGGACAAGGCAGGTGGGTTCGTGGTGCACTTCGTGCATGTATCGTGCTTACCATTGTGTCTTGTATCGTTTCACTGGTCGTCGTCGTGCACAGGCAACGAGTCACGCACCGTCGTTGAGTGTGCACCGTTTCAAAGGGTGCCTACGGAGAAGAAAAGGTGGACGCGCGGAATAACACGGTCGATAGAGGTAGACGTGCTCGCTTTCATTGCTTATCGGTCGCGAGTGCGCCTAACCGCCCTCCCTCCAGACGAAGACTATCTTTCATTTTTCGAGACACTCAAAGGCGGGGTCAAGACGGAGTGGCTCTCGCTTGAGGCATTCAGTGAGTCCCGATCCGTCCTCCTCTCCGCGATGGTCTCGATTGATCTGACCACCGTCGGCGATAGGGCCCTTCTCGAGGGCCTCAAAGCGGATAAATCGACAATGAGACATTCCCCCGCAATCACGGGCATCACAAGGACCCCGGGGTGAGTGGCGTGCCGTCGTTGAAAAAGGAAGAGGGCTTGAGGAAGAAGGCGGTAGTTGCTACGGCCCTTGTGGCTGCTGCCAAGTCGGAGATAGCGGGGAAGAAGGGGAAAAATGCTGCGGCCGTGGCGGTGGCACACAAAGTGACCTTGCAGGACGGGCATGGGCAGTCTGGTTCGGGCAAGGGACCAGCTGGAGCTCCGTCGGACACAAAACCTCCTGTGGCGGCGTTGAGCGGGGGACATGGGGCACGATGGCGGTCGCCCAGGGAACCACACGGGCGTCCACTGCGCCTGCACTTACGCCCGTCGCCACATCTGGATCCGGGTCAGGACCAACAGCATTTCCGCCACTATCGAGCCTGCGCCAACGAACCCCCCGGCATAGGGGCCAGGCCGGCGCAAGAACTGGCTGGTGGTGGGTGGGATTGTGACGTCATTTCGAGGTGGCGCTAAGCGGGGCTGGCTTCGCTGTCTCGCCGGGGTCGAGTGCATCGTATCAAGCTCAGCGGAACCCACCGATTTGTAATAAATAGTCATGTATTATCCAAATTGAAGTACAAGTTGCGTCGTACATTTGGGCCCCTTAAAGATTCACCTACGAGTGCTCTTCTGTGGAGGTATTTCCACCGTTTCCATCTTCGTTCCTGGAGAAGAGCAAGTACTTGTATGCCAATCACGAAAGATAATGTCAGGCGTGTGCTGCGCTTGTTCGTCTCATCGAGCCCGTCGAGCTCACATACTCCTGCTGCCCACGCCAGAGGGGAACGACGGGACACGGGTTAAAAAAAGGAACATTACCCACATGCAGGCTCGACGGTAAACTGCGTACACGCTTGCGATGCCATAACCGATGGAGCGAGCAACTCAGAAGAACTATGCCCATAAGAGATCTTGATTTGTTCGCCGAGCTGGAAAACGTGATAAGTGCGAGGGGGGAGTTATTCCACAGGGCTATGAGATCGCGAATCCGGTGCTAGCAAACAAAACGTGATGATCAACCTGCGCAAGGGGCCCGTTCTTCTGTCGTACTAAAGAATTTCCTCAAGCATGTCCTTTGACTGATCGGTCTCCGCTACAAAACGGTCACCCATATAATAGCGACAGAAGTAAAGCGCATATAGAAGTCGTAGAGACGCACCGCGTCAGGGGAGACAGTATTCAGTGGACGTGTTCCATGACCCACTTAGACTTGCGTCAGAGGCCTATTGCGAGAAATTTGCGCGCTCAAGGAGGTGGTGATGACGAAGGAACCTACTTGCAAAGGTACATCCATACAAATGTGTCCATGTCAACAAGTGCAGACGAACAAAAGAGGTGTGGATGAAATACAGCCGAGTTGACTCAGGGGATGGTATCATTCAGAAATCTGACGCTGGAAGTCGGAGCACAGAGACATCGCAGGCAGAGACAGCGGATCTAAAGACATATAGGTGAGCAACCTTGGATAGGGAAGGAGGGAGAGGTTACTGAGGAGGAAGGACGTTGTGGATAGTGATTATTGTCGATTTGCCTGGAAACTTTCCCCCAAGTCACCACAATCAAGGTGGATATGTTGACCACACTCGGGCCGTTTCCACCTCTGCACCGCGTTGGCACCTATCCCGCCGAGTCTGTTGTCCAAGATTGAACCGGCTGATGTGGACGTAGGTCTTGCAATTTTCCTTGCACAAGTAAATATGTACTGGAGCCGAAAATTTCGGCTGACACTTCCATGTCTGTCATGAACCCATGTTCTGTCTGCTGTCAGTGACCGTAAACTCGTCACGATCAATGGGTCGCTCACTTTCTTTCTCGACTGAGTCCCAAACCGCTAGTGAGATGGTCCGCGCGGTGCGATCGAGAGACCGTCGTCGATGAGCTCGGGAGGTCGTGACAAGTGCATGCCTAATTGGGATCCGAGTAAGCTTCAGCCAAGCTTCAGCGCCCAGGACATGAGGCGCTCCGTAATAAACGGACACGCGTTTGCGAGGCAACCTGTTGCGTAGCACGAATCACTCCCTTCCTTGACACCTCCAACTTGACAGCGACCATCGGTGGAAATGTCGTCGGCAATGCCGGGTGCGTGGTAGTCGTCGAAAGCGAACAAGAGTGCTGACGGTTCAGTCAGACTATAACACGAGCGTGGCTCTTGAAGGCGGCGATGGCGACACTTGGGCAGTCGCTTTTCATGCTGATGGAAAGCACGTTTTTGGCGGAACGAGGGATGGAATTCGACGTTGGCGGCTTGCGGACAGACAGGAAGTAGGAAAGCAGACGGGGATAAATGTGAGAGCGATTTCCGTGTCGAGGGATGGCAAGTGGGTCGCATGTGGGCTTTATGAGGGAGGAGCGAGCGTGTGGGACGCGGAACTCCGTCAAAAAGTGGTCGAAGTGGAGGGAAAAGAAGACGTGATTGCAGTCGACGTTTCGCCAGACTGCGCCAGGTTTGCCACCGGGACTTGGGAGGGGAATGCGAACATCTGGGACATCACAACAGGAGAGAGACTCGTTGGGCCACTCAAACACGACGGCTATTCTGTGAAAACGGTCAAGTTCTCTCCGGATGGCGGTCGTATCGCCACCGCCTGCTACTCCGACAATGCAATCCGATAGTAACAACGGCGACCACCTCTCCATCACCATCTCACTGCCCCATTACAGCCCATTGACTGTCCTTGCCTGGTCGCTGGACGGTAGTCGACTCTTTGCCGCAACCGAAGACAACACAATCAAGTCATTCGACTCGTCCACCGGATCCTCCCTGGCCGAATGGCACATCCATGAAGACGGCGTTCCAAATCGCATGGCAATCAGTCTCTCTGCAAACGGCCGATTTATCGCTGCCTGCTCCGGTCGCTTCGTCTCATTTTGGGACACTTCGACTCACTCCCAGCTAGCTATTGTCGAGAACACGGAGGAGATATGGTCTCTGGCATTGTCACCCGCCGATGATTGTCTCGTAACTGGTTCCGAACATGTGGGGAGAATCACTATCCAGGATCTCAGTACTATTCTCCCAGCGTCGTACTTCCGAACAAGTGTAAGTTTTCTGACTCCTTATCCCGAGAATGCCACCCATTTTTCTTTTTGTATGCGCTTCAAACACGCACTTGACCTCTGCACGAAACGTGAGCGGTCATTGGTATCAGCCGTCGATGCTTCTCTGAGACATTTCTGTTGTTTGTAGACACAGGACACGAGTTCAGAAGTCCCCAAAGGCCAGGCTGATACGCAACTAGAAGAGCACCCGCAGGACCAAGACGGAAGCAGAAAGACTCCCAAAGTAAGGCGGTGGGACTGTCTTGTAACGAGACAGAGAACTGACTCTAACCCATCCATAGGTTGTTGATGACCGGAAAGCGGACGGGTCACAATCCGATCCTACGAAGCAAGTGACCGGCGACCCAGACGGTGACAATGCCCTGTTGGACGTAAGACTGGTATGGATCCCCCCAAAGATATCGCACTGACGTTCATCACAGACTACATTGCCGCCAAGTACTTCGGCCCCATTGTTCGATCTGGAGGAGGTAAGGAATGGCGTGGTCTGCTCCGCCTCGTGTTAACCGCATATGATAGCCTCCTTCCCCTGTATTGGATGAACGGCGTCTCGAGCCCGGTGCGATATTACCAGACTCGTCCCAGATAGATCTGCACTCACTGCATGTTCTACCAGCGACCTCGTCCCCCGCAGTGCCTGCCCCGATGAACCGCGCCCCTGAACCTGTCGAGTCGTCCAAACCGACTCGACGTCGTCCGCTCGAGGGGTTGCTCCGGGCAATGATAAATCGGAGCAGACGCCTTCAGCCACGTCATGAAACGCGCTCTGAGGTCTCCCCTCAGACCAGCGCACCACAAGCGAGAGCACCACGATCCAACAAGAAGTCGTCCACAATAGCCTTCGGTCAGCGGGAAAGGGTGAGTGTACCCCCTCGTCCGTGGCAAGGGCATAGAGATCTGACCACGTCGCACAGCGGGCTGTAATGTATCTCGGTGATATCGAAGTTCGTTAATTTGTCTGTTCATCTGGGAACGTCGTGATCGATCATTTTTACAGGAAGAAGAAAAGAAAGAGAAGAGAAAACCTCGCCCATCGGGAAGTCAACCTGAGGACCCTCCATCCGGGGGCTCGCAACAACCCTCAGCCGCTCCACGGCCCGAGGCGGGTCCTGCCAATGTGCTCGACAATGTGCAACCCGAGACTTCGCGCGTCCAACGCAGTGCTGAGGCGAGAGTTCGCTTGGTCCGCTCAGACGCTGAGGCTCACGTTGATTTTTGTAGCACGGACCTCGACAACCCCCGCGCAAAGTCAATGTCAATTTTTCGATATTGGTTCCTTCATGGTGTTGTTGTGGGAATACTGACCCCAGTACTGAAGCGCGCTAAACGGACGATGTCGATAGAGGCGATGGACACTTCTAATCGTTCCCGACTAGTCGTTTGGGGGTAATTCCAGGAGATTTTTGCCTATATCACTCAGTTTCTGTACACAGCGTCTATCACTGCATTCAGCATTAAAATCCGGCAGCATATACATATACCCTTGTACAGTAGCGGTGTAAGTTGTGTAGTATCTAACTCCAAATCGCGGTCGAGTCACGACATGGGAGGCATAGCAGTCCATCCATTCGTCCCCTAGCACTTGTGGCCGCGACCTGAGGGGGGATATTGCTTCATCGTTGTCATCCGAGAGGTGACCCAGAGACCACTTGCATCGACAACGGTTCCAATCTATCATGTCAAACGTAGATCCCATCAATGATCGTACTCTCACCCGTAACGAACATGAAGAGCATCAGAGTCGTTTCGAAATCAAGATCGTTTTGGAACATCGCACGCACGAATCCTTCCCATGCAATCCACTCGGCCTTGTCAGTTCCATCGACCCCAATCTACGAGGGAGTAGCGCGACCACGAAAGCAATTCTTGACCGATACGATCGTACCTGCATGCACATACACGGTAGACTCGCGACTCTGGTGTACCTCAATCAAAGATGGTAACGCCCGATCCTCCGGGCCTCCTGGGCTACGGTTGGGTCTGTCGCCGTAAACTGCTTCTTGCACCGCACCAGGGACACGGATTGAGAAGAAAGCCTAGCCTTTGGCTTGATTTGATGGGAACGTGCAGCACTGTTGTCCAGCACCGTCCTGATCATACACATGGACAGAGGGTATAGTTGCCCTGTTATAGACACCCTGTCGTGTATTTGACTGAGATACTATGTGAGCTCTACATACCTTGCGACGACAGCGAGGTGCGTTTGAGGTGCAAGGCAATCATCGTCAGTACAACTTTGCACGAAGAAAATCACAGACAGCACATGTCATCCATACTAGCCATGATCGACAAAGAAACCTAGGGGCAATTGCAGGCCAAGCACAGAGCACACGAGCACATCCGTTCAAACCTTGCTCGGCTCATGTTCACGTTTCCTTCGTTCCTTTGTTCCTGTTCATGCGTTACGGTAGTGAAAAGTATCCCATTGCCTGGAGTATCAATGCTTGGGGGACACGCTTTCACTCATCTCCAGGTAGTGGAGACGCTGACGACAGCATCGCATGCGCTGTGCGTATCGGTCTGCGGTTGCCGATAGAAAGATGAGGAGGCAGAATCGATTTGTGGAAAATGTGTCGAACAGAATAAAGAATACATTCACCAGCGAAACGTGCATCGTCTTCGCACCTCTGTGACATAGTACTCATCCGAGCATTGGTGGCTGAGTGTCCGGGCTCACCTTTCTGACGACGCGGCTTGACCGTAGGGTTTCAGCTTGCGTACAACCACCATGGCGCCAAACTGTGTTTTATCGCCGCAATTTGAAGGAACCGGCGTATACCTATCTTGGATCCGAGTAAGTTCAGCGCCCAGGAACACGAGGCACTTTGTAAAACGGACATACGTTCGCGAGGGAACCTGCCGGGTACCACGAGTCACTCCCTTCCTTGACACCTCCAACTCGACAGCGACTCGCACGGACCATTGGTGGAGATGTCGTTGCCAGCACTCGGTGCGTCGTAGTCCTTGGAACCGAACGACAGTACTGACGGTTCAGTCAGACCATAACAAGAGGGTGGTTCTTGAAAGTGGCCGTGGCAGTGTTTGGGCAGTTTGTTTTCACCCAGACGGAAAGCACGTTTTTGGTGGAATGGACGATGGGCTTCGACGGTGGCGACTCGCGGACAGGCTTGAAGAAATAGGATGGCAAGCGGGACTGGACGTGACAGCAGTTTCTGCGTCGAGGGATGGCAAGTGGATCGTGTGTGGGACGACGAATGGAGCAAGCGTGTGGGATAGTGAGCTCCGTGAAAAAGTGGGCGAGGTGGAGAACAGAAGGTATCATACAGACTCTTACAGAGTCCCTTGCATTCTCACCTGTCCCGTGACCGGCTCCGACTCAAGCATGTCAGTGGGGAGAGTTGGGGGAAAGTCAATATCTGGGATCTTGGTGCTATCATTCCGGCCTCCTACCTGCAAAAAGGTGTAAGTCTCTGGCTCCTTATGTGTTCCTCTCCTCACGCATCTCAAATCCACGATATTTGACCCAGTCCCAGAATGTGAGTGGTTATCGGTTTCTGATATTGACGCTTCACTGAGACATTTTCGCCGCTGTCATCAGTCACAGGGTACGAGCTCGCAAAGGCCAACAGACCAAGGCGAAGAGCAGCTGCGGAAGGGAGAGACTTCCAAGGTAAGATGGCAGGATCATCTCATGGCGAGTGATTCTGACTCTGTACAGGCTGGTGAAGGCCAGCACGTGGCCGGGGCGCAATCAGATCCTCCGAAGCAGACGATTGGCGACGTAGATGCCCTATTGGAGGTGAGACTAGTTACAGGGCCTCCCGTGCTGGGGACGTCACGCTG